>DWMY01000888.1:0-18211 GCA_018249775.1 Heliconius hecalesia formosus | reverse complement strand
TTCCGCAGGAATTTTGGAAAATTTTACCTTAGTGCTTCCCAGGGCAAACATAGCATGCTAAATTTGAACTTTCCACACTGTGTGTGGAAAATTGTGTGTGTTTAATTTTTTTAAGTATGATTATTGGAATTGAAATTGAAACTGAACTGAAAACAGAAAATTTAATTTAATTTATTTTTTACAATACACAAAAATTCAAAAAGCCATTGAACTCATTTAAGGCGGCCACGAAACTAAGGAAACTAGTGTCACATATTCTGATCACATTTAGGCACTTCCGTTTACAAATTCAAATTCCAGAGGCATGGCGTGTTGAATGGCAGGATTCAACGCCACAGCATGCCTGGTTACCTACCGGTAAAATGTTGCGTTTCATGCGTATCTCTCGCCACTGCATGCTCCGTATTTGTTTTACAATCTTTCGCATTTTGTTACATTGATCTTGTGTGCAAAACAGTTTTACTATTCTTATACATAGTTTACTTGTAATATATAATATATTTTTTTTTATTTCGTGTAGATGGGACTTGGCACGTTCTTCGCGATAAGTGGAGCAGAAGGTTACGTCATAGCTGGTTTTATGAACTACTTGCCGATTATATCGTTGATTTTAGTCACATTTTGCTTTAGTGCTGGTAAGTTGCAAGTTAATAGAAGCAATAGTAAATAGTTGTTTAAACATATTTAAATTTCACAAGATTTGTTGTGACTTTAAATGAAAATTAAAACAATCGCAGAAATAAAATATAAATTTAGCCAGTCGTGGTGCAGTGGCACAAAGTATGACTGTAAAATCGACTGGTTGTGGGTTCGATTCCTACTCGAGGAGAAGAAATATTTATTTAAATTTATATTTCCATTTCTTCGCTCTGGTGTCGGGCAAAGCGCGGTATTGAATTCCTCCACTCAACACACAATGCCTCCAGAATTCGGCGGAAAGTGGGAAATGGAGTCTCTTAACACTATGTTCCCTCTGCCTACCCTGCTATTTGCGGGATACAGCGTGAAGTTGATAAAAAAATATAAATTAATATTTTACATGATATAAACCAACAAGCAATCATGTTTGGTAGCGGAACTCAACGCTTTTTCTTCGTTGTTAGAGCGAGTAAATATAAATATAAAATATTTCATTTTCTCGAATGAGAAATAACCCATAACGTCACGTTTACAACCATACGCTTGTTCTTTTGTGCCTCGAAGGACTTATTAAAAATTTTAAAGTTTTGAAATTGTTTATAAAAAGTTTAAATTATAAAGACTACGCTTTATCAAAGTGTAGTCTTTTTTAATTTAAACTTTCTCCTTCATTTTCTTGAAGATAATATATTTTGTATGAAACGGCAATCCTCTACGATTTTCCTCAATATGCATAAGACGCGTTAAGCTAAAATGAACAATCATAATATAAAAGCTGTTTTAAAATTTAATGCAAGATTTGAATTAAAAAACTTTTATTAACTCAGTCTGTTGATTATAATTTGTTATTGAGTCATTAAAGTACATAGGGTATGCTGATTTACGGAATAACACCAACTACCCTGCGATGTGCGGAAGACGGTGTATCCGTCTTCCGCACATCGCTGTATGAAGCTAAAAAACCACGTGTTCTTAGAAACCCAAAAGCGTAATTTTGGCAATTAACAATGTATCAAGGTAAAAATGTGCCGCATAGCTTAAGATGATTCTGCTCAAAAAATCAGCATCTAGTCTGACTGACTCATCAGACTGATCATTGATGTTCAATAATCCTTAGACTTTAATTGTTGTGTTCATAGACTATTGTAAGCATGGAGACACAAATCTGTAGTGATTGTACGCTGTATACATCGTTTCAAAATTTGCTATTTTCGTCCACGAATTGAGGTTTTTGGATTGTCACCAACACTCTCACGCATTGTTTCGACATTGACATTTGAACGGCAGCTTTTTGGAAGACCAACGTGATTGGGGTCTCCAACGGATCTAATTTGCCTGAATTTTTTAATTAATCTCTTCACAGTTGACGAAGACAAAACAATATTCTGGCCATATTTTGTATGAAATTTTCGTACTGCATCCGCCAAGCGCTTATATATTTTTTTAAAAAACTAAACAGTCACAAGAAAGGTGATACGGTATAGAATTCTAACAATTTCCCGGGTTCTATATATACTACTTTATGTTAATATTATAAATGTGAAAGTTTGTCAAGATGGATGTTTGTTGATTGTTTCACTTTTAAAGCAAAAACAACTGAACGGATTTACATTAAACTTTATAGTATAATAACTTATACGTCAGAACAAGTCGTGTGAATCCGTGTTTGGGTACTATACATTATTAAGTTTATAAATATTTGTTTACAGGTATTGGCTCTCTCCTATGGGTGGTAACATCAGAGTTATTTGAAGGACCGCCCCGCGCAATAGGAATAACTACAAGCATCACTTCATCTACTATTCTAATATTCGTTACTACGAAATATTTCGCTACAATGACTACTGCTTTGGGCCCAGCACCTACTTATTTTATCTTTTCTGCGATGTGCGCACTAGTTATTGTAATAATTGCAATTTTCTTACCGGAAACTAAAGGAAAGACTTTCAGTGAAATTCAGAAAGCTCTCGGTGGTAATATTGAAAATCAAGAAAGGAATGCGGTACAGAAGAATAATATTTGATTACAAGAATATTTTTTACTCAGATTTTTTTAAAGTTTAAGTTAATGATTTATCAGAACCTGGATTTTTATACATGTTCTACAGACAAAGTAGTAAAGGTTTCTACCGACAGGTTTTTACGAAAATATTTTGAAAGTCACAAAGTTGACGTTGACAACAATAACTATGTTTATTTATATTATGAGAATTTAACTGTGATTTTAAATAATGGTAATTACATATAGCATTCACTTAATGCAGTATATAATGTAAGTATATGTATGTATGGACGTTTGATTATGAGTCGATCGATGGTTCAAAGTTGGTCTATGAGTAGGGTACTTTTATACCTCTTCTTTTCGCCCCATGTATGTTTAGAGATTTTTACTGTTTTAGCAAATTTGTAAAATGTAAAATGTAAAATAAGTCAGATTTTTGAAGAAACTTTAAACACAATATCAAAACTTTTCCTTAAACCTTGTCCAACTATTGTTGACTTGTAAAAAATGTAAATAGTTAGGTAAATCTGAACAAATATACTTCAAGGTAGTCAATTCTTGTAACCCAACAAGATATACTGTTTCTTAACTAAGTACATTTTTTATCTTGTTGAGCTAGAATTTCAGCCAGGATACTTTCAGAGATTATTCTGCACGTTACTTATGAAAAAAATACAGTTTCTTTCACTACAGCCCCTGAAAGTTCTTGGGAATATTTAACTCGTAAAAAATATTTTGATTTCGATGTTATTTTCAAAATTTATAGTTCAATGTAAAGTATTATACAATATGAAATGTCATATTAAAACCAAGCTATTATTATGGAGCTACATTGACGAAAAAATCACTAGCATGGATCCAATATTCGGGCCAACTTTTTAAATTATTTTCAAGAATACGATATTTTCTATTCATAGATCACCGTTGATGTGTCTCTCCAGTTACAACCTGTATATGTATCTTTAGTCTTTTTATGATGCGGCATAATAAAATAATTTTATAGAAATGAATATTTCATATAACAACCTGCGCCGAAGGGATGTGCAAATTTACTTTTTGTAATCATATTTTTTTGTTGATACATTATGAAATATCATTATAACAATGACTAATAAAGGTTATACTTTTGAATATGTGATAATATAATATATAAGCAAATTATAGAAGAAAAATTATTATGTTATAAAAATATAGTCAGACGATTTTCCTTGTATTTAGTTGCTCAGTAATTTGAAAAAAACTTTAGAATACCTAGACAGAAATGTTGAAGAGAAACTGTGTTACATTTTTTCCTAAAATAGATTAATTGAGAGACGGAGATTAACGCTGCAATTTGTGTAACCAGACATGAAGAAACTAAACATTTCAAATATAAACTCTACCATAAGTAAGATTAGCACTCACAATTGTCGTTTTTATCATCGTGCCAACACTACAATGGTAATAAATTGTTAATATGTTTGTTTAATTTTTATTAGATTCAAATAAGTAGTTTTAATATTAATGATTAAAACGCAACGTCTCAACTTTATGAACGAAAGTGGACAACGGGTAGAACGGGTATATGCAGGATAAAGCGTGAAGCTAAAACAAAAACAATATAAGTGCCTACTTGTGATGAGATAGTATTTGTATTTTGATTATACAGTTGACAACTTTTGAAAAAAAATAAATTTTATTTACAGTACTTAAGTGTTTTATTTTTCATTTTTATTAAGATTTAATTTTCTAATATTTTGGCGAAACTCGAATTTCTTACTTGCCCTCGTCTTTTATACCGTCTGCTGCGGTGTTGTATAGAATATCTAGGCAAAGTAGAAAATAAATAATGTTTCATACGATAGTTAAAACGTGGGAGAGGTTCCCAGGTTCCCCTTTAATCTGGAACCGGATAAGAACATTCATGATTGTCAATTTTCAAACAAATAAATAAATCAAAATTCGTTAATCGTTTTGGGAGGTACGATGCCACAGACAGACATACAGATACAGATATACAGATTGATAGGTTCTTCATTTTATGTATGTACAAGAAAATAATTTTAACAAGTTTCACTTAATATGTAAATGTAAAAGTTGTATTATTCAACTGATAAAATAATGTTTTAGTCTGATACTTGTTTTTGACACAAAAAGACTATGTTAATTTTATTTTAATATTGTCAAAATTCTTAAATTTAATTATAGGTACTATTATAAAATATTTAAACGTGGTAGTAGAAATAGATTCTCCCTTAGAGAAAAAATATTTAAAAATATTTTGTATCTTCTGCGGTATTGAATTGTGCTACCTAGTAAGCAATAGCTCCAAAGTAGTAATCCGTTTTCAAAACCTACAGGATACTTTTCGTGGATCTACAGTTATAAAGAAAAAGGGACCGAAATGAAAAGATCCATGGGTATTCCGCAGAAAATTACCGCAAAAATAACTACGAACTTATATTTGTAAAGTTAATTTTATACAAAATGATTGCATAATTATGCCCGCATACTTAAGTTTATCAATATTTCTAAGTTATATTTCAGAAATAGGTACGGAAGCATAGGTGGGCGAGTCGGATCCGACTCGCACTTAATCGGTTTTTTTATATTATATTATATTATAAATTTATATTTGTAGGTGTTAAATAATACCTAATATAAAATAAGGAAAAATAAAAAAATTACGTTGTTTCTTGGTGAAAAGGATAATAATATTAATAATATTATATAATATTAATGAAAATGAAATTAGTTCTATCTCCAGTGGTGCGACAATATGCACTTGTTGTTACGGGTAAGTAATATTTTTCTTACATTTTCTTTCATATTTATTTCATACTTAATTTACGAGACATTGCGAATAGAATGGAAGAACTAAATGAAAATAATTTATCGTAATCATTTATAATTATTTTACCAAGATTATACCCATCTTACAACAAACAAGAGAAATTCAATTTTCAAATTCAAAATATTCTTTATTCAAATAAACTCTTATAAGCACTTTTGAATCTTTTTCACCTATATCTTCCCTCTTTTACACGAGTTTGCTTACAATATTGTATATTAACTTGATTAATTTTATCAAGTAGATTGCCAAAATAACCTTAGAACAAAACGCAAACATAAAAATAAAACTCAAACATAAAAATCCCACACTATTATCGTTTAACTAAACCGGTATTTGGGTGTCTCCAAGGAGTGACACAAAGTGATATGGGAGTGAAAGTAGGTGACCTGAATGTGAATTGCCTGCTGTACGCAGATGATGCAGTGCTTATTGTGTCATCAGAATGCGAGTTGCAGGCATTGGTCACCACTCTGAAAGGGTGTGAAAATAATGGTCTAAGCCTCAATGCGAATAAGACAAAGAAGACATGTCTATGATTCGATCTATTTTAGAAGGTCTAGGTTAGTTGACTTGATGATACGAATGAGGGTATCTTGCACCACTACTGGTCTCGTCCAGTTCGTGGCCACCTCTTGAAATCCATCCCAACGGCTATCAATTTTCTTCGCTATATATCCCACCCACTGCCATTTGAGCTGAGGAATAATAATAAGATATCGCTTAGAGATATAACTCACTCACGTATTTTATGGCACTACTAAAAAATACAGGTCACAGACTTTCGTCTTGAAAAGTATAACAGCCTAACTAAATTATTAATGAAATAAATGAGATGAGCAGTATAATAAATAATAGTAGCCCAGCTAAATTATAGGAATGAGAGGCCATTAGGCCACATAGTGTGACTGCAAATGTGACAGGTTGCTGGTTGGTTCGATTCAATCTACAGGAAATGAAATATTGAAATTTTCATTTCTGCGCTCCGGTGTCGAGGCAAAGCGTGACGTTGAGTTCCGCCGCTCAACACGCAATGAATTCGGCGGAAATTTTGAAACGGAGTGTTTTCCATAAAGTCCACATGAACAAAGTTTGGAGACGAGGCAACCAAAAAGTTTAAATAATTATAATAAATAAATAAAATTACTCTGTTCAAGAATTTCCAAAATTTAGAAAAACCATAAACTAAAAACTATAAACTGGTAAATTTTCACAGCCAAACTTCTGAGTCGGGGGTAACTTGCTTAGAGATATTTCGTGATAATTAGCTATTGTGCGCCGAATAGCCACTATCATACTGTATAACTTAACTAAATGTTAAACATCATTACAAATTAAATTAAAAAACACAAATTAAAAAAAAACTTGTTTCCGCCATTTTTCAATTATTTTTCTAGCAAACAAAATAAACGAATGTGATGTAGAAATTCGGTACATTTTAAAGTTTTATTGCAAAAAAGGTAAAAATGCGACAAGCGCCGCGAGTAAAATTTGTGCGGTTAACGGACCTAATGCGGTATCAATAAGAGTAGCACCAATGTGGTTCAAGCGTTTCAAGTATGGAAATTTTAGTGTGAAAGATGAAATTCGTTCTGGACTCACTGTCACAGATAAAATCAGCGCCATCTTTGAAAAAGTGGAGCAAGGTCAATATATTAGTAGCTACGAAACTGCTGAAGAACTGGATGTTGATCATAAAACAGTTTTACGAAGGAAGGGCGTGGTGTTCCACCATGACAACCGCCAAACCGCACTCATTTATAGCCACGCAGCAAAAATTGAGAGAGCTTGGCTGGGATGTGTTGATGCATCCTCCGTATAGCCCTGACCTTGCTCCACCTCCACCTGTTTCGCTCATTGCAGAACTCTTTAGGAAGCATAAAGCTAATCTCAAAAGAACACTGTGAACACTACCTGCCAGATTTTTTTAATCAAAAATCTCAAAATTTCTACAGGAATGGGATCATGGCATTACCCATAAGATGGCAACCAGTCATCGATCAAAACGGCACATACAAATAAATAAAAAAATATACATAAAAAAATATTTTCCTTTGTATGAACAATACGAAAATACTTTTGCCTCGACCTTATTAAAATAATAAAAAAAACTTATATTATAAGAAACACGTTTAATATTAAAAATTAAACCATTTTAAAGAATAAATTAAACTCGTCTTCACATTGTATCTCGCAGACTAGGCAGAGGGAACCTTGTGTTAAAGACACTCCGTTCCCCACTCTGCGAAGAATTCTGAAAGCATTGTGTGTTGAGTGGCGGAACTCGACTCTGCATTTTTGCGAATCTCCTATTAGAGAAGTGTTTTTTATGATTTTTCCAGCAAATTTTGCCGTTTTGGCAACTGGAATGAGCATCGGGTGGCCATCGCCAACATTGGTTAAGTTGAGAAATCCAGATGAGACACCTTTGGAAAGACCAATTACAGTGGAGGAAGAATCATGGCTCATCTCCGTGGGTTATTTGCTATCTATATTCAGTAAGTTTACATTTAATTTTCAGTCAGCAATACTTAACACAAAGGCGGTCATATCGCTAATCAGCGATTTATTTGAAATACATTATCGTAATTTTTGATTGTTTTGAGTTAAAAAATACGACCAATGTTGATAATATTTGATATTTATAAAAATACACATAAAGCTAATTATCTCTTGTACGTATATATATTTTAGTAACATTACTTTCTTTTTACCTGTGTAATGTACGTCTCATCATAATTTTAAAACTCTGTTAAATGTGCTGATGTCAGTGAATAATTTAACTTCAGAAACAGCTTTAATGTTAAATCAGAAACAGCCTTAAATGTTAAATTATTGATTTGAAGGATTCATAATATTCTTTGTAAAATAATGTAATGATTGCATATTAACTTCTGTACTCCTGTATTTTTAAATTAGTTACATATATTATTGTCTAAATGTACAATTGGTAAATATGTAGTTATTACAGAGTATACGTAGAAAGGCTGGTTTTATTTTTATATAGATTTATTTCATACGAACGAACGCACCGAAGAATCTATGTATTTATTTATTTCTTTGAAGATCAAATCGGTCTTTATCTATGTGTTGAATTAATTACGACTTAAACATAACTGTTATAATTTATGAAGGTAACCTTCACTAACAATTCAATTTTGTTTACTTTACTGTTTATACTCTGAACAATAGTGCTTTAAAAATATATATGCTTATCAATAGTCATATAACCAAGGCGTTTCGAATGTCATTCTTTAGCCAAGAATCTTACCAGCGCGATTGCTATATAACATTCGCAAGCAAATATATGATATAAATAATGCCTTGAGTTAATTCAAATATATAAATGCCGATAACTTTTTTTTTAATGAACCGATTTTGATGAAACAATCAAACTTTAAATGTTAAGTTGAGTTAAAACAAAGCAATTGGTGAAACTTTTAAGTAAATCGGTTCAGTACTTTCAGAGAAAAATGTGGACAAAAATATCGACAGACAGACAGACAGACAGACAAGAAATTTAAAAAAAACTTTTTGCTTTCTATTATTCTTTTTAAGTGTCCCTCTATCCATTTCAGTCAAAATTACTAAATGTACAGACAAACTATTTTTACAGTCTTATTATATATAGAGATTAGTTCTTCAGGTGTGTGTACGTCATGCGATGACTCAAAATTCATTCTTGATCTTCGACACAGACTATTATATATTTCTAGTCTTTAAATCATTCGTTATTTTGTTTGAAATTAATTTAATAATATGGAAAATCGCACAAAATTGAAAAAAAGGAAATATTTCGAAAGGCTTAGTCGCCTCTTCTACATTAGACACGCGTGTAGTTTATAATGGCTAATACGTTATTTCGGTTTTTTGGAGAGTAAGCGTACAAGCATTACTTTTTTAAGAAATCATATTACATTTTTTTTATATTCTTGGTTATACTCTAATATTATATTATAAGTCGTCCTATTGAATACTTCTAATTCTATCCATAACTGAAAAAAAAAGTGGGGAACGGTGTATCTTAACACTAAGTTCCCTGTGTCTAATTGCTTTGTGCGGGATACAGTGTACACCGTCGTTGGAAGCTACTGTATTTTATAAAAAAAAAGAAAATGTAAACACTATATTTAAAATTTCTTAATTTTTAAAATAAAGCAATTGGTGATTTTTTTAAGTAAATCGGTTCAGTACTTTCAGAAAAAAATGTGACCATACAAATAGACAGGAAAGACAGACAAGAAATTAAAAAAAAAATATTTTTGCTTTTTATTTATTTCAGCCAAAATAACTAAATGTACAGACAAAATATTTTTACTGTTTTATTATATATAAAGATTAAGGAAAATTGTATAACGATAAAAACACACAAAATTACATATTGTGTATATCTTTTTTTTTATAGCTTTTTACCGTGTTATGGGAATAGAATATTGTGTCAAGACATTCACTCTCCGCTTTCCTCTTCATAATGCCCCCGGGTATGGATCAAGCCCACAACCATCGCGTTTATAGTCTGACACTACTGTGTCACAATGGCTTCATTTATTATGTATATGCTTCCTTGATCCAATTAGGTTTTTTTCGGGAAGTTTTGTTTGTTTTAGGGAAGAAGAACAAGGAGATTATGGAATTCCGAAACCGTAACTAAAACTATCAGATATCCGAAACAAAAACATATCCATAAACGTAACTAGGCGAATTAATACACTAGCGTTACAGCTTGCCACTATGTTTAGATATCTCTTCTTTTGTAGTTTGTTTAACAATTATTATTTATAGTGCAGTGTGCTTTCACTTTTATGATTAGTTTAGTTCTATGAAAATTATATCAACTTGTTTTTAAATTGGTAACCTAGTTTCTATAAAATACTGCCTGCTACTGCTACTAACATTTTTGAGTTGATCCTCCTTTACGTCTGGGTAACAGCTATCAGCATAATCCAAAATAGGGAGTATGAAATCATGAGCCAAAGATATTCTTGTCTTAATCTGCATAAGATGCTACCAGCCTTTTAAAGAACCGAATGTAGCAAAATCCTTCCTACAAATCTCAGTAATTTGCGTAGACCAGAAAAAGAGTTAAATAACAACTGTCAATTAAGAGATAAAGATTATTTACAGAGTTAATTAAATCAGTTATCAAACCGGATAGGTGGTAATGCGCTATGACTGATTTTAGCTAATTGGGATGAGCTATAAAAATATAGCCATAAAAATCATCTGAGATTTTGTAGGATTTCCCCGAGGCACATGAGCTTTGCACTAAGCACCATGCGCTTTGTAAATCAAGATTTAGTTTTTCAATAGCACCATTAATGTTCTGTGTTAGAGCAGATACAAAAACTTGCAAATCGTCCTAGTAGAGGAGAAAGGATGACGAAATGGATTGGGAGATGGTATTAATAAAAAAAATAAATCAAATTAAATCAGCTTCACGCTGTATCCCGCACACAGCAGGGTAGGCAAAGGGAACCTAGTGACACCGTTCCCCACTTTCTGCCGAATTCTGGAGGCATTGCGTGTTGAGTGGCAGAACTCAACACCGCGCTTAGCCTCAACACCAGAGCGAAGAAATTGAAGTATACATTTAAGTAAATATTTCATCTCCTCGAGTGGGGATCGAACCCACAACCAGTCGGTTTAACAGTCACACTTCGTGCCGCTGCGCCACGACTGTATAATAAGGATGTGTTGTAGTATAGGCCTAAAGGTAGATGCTGAAAAATGTACTGTAAATGTACTGTATCTGATAAAAACTAATAGTATTGTTTTTTATAATAATTTACCTACTAATAAACACCCAAATAAATGACTGATTGTAATATCAAATGATAACCTATGAATAAAACAAAAATCAGCCTACTCTGCTACATGCGGGATACAGAGTGAACCTAAAAAAAATACCCGAAACTATCGCATAATCCGAAATCATTTTATATCCGTAACCGTAATAGAAGCCACAGCATCCTTCTTAGCATCTATATGCATGGTCATATATGCATGTTACATCTATATGCATGGTCGTAACATCCCTAGTACATAGAAGATCAGCGTATCTTCTGCCATAAGATAATAAGCAAAATCGTGAAGCGATCGACATTTTTGAAGCATTCTTTGGCATCTGTAGCCCCGGCTAGTGGTGATCGAGAAGGACCATGAGAACCCGTTCGAACATCTCAACTCTGGCATCGTACCTATAAAAGGGTTTCCTTACGATCATGAAATAAAGGGTTCCGTTTTTTATAGTAGTTTTAGCATTTACAAAATTAAACAATGGGATGACATTTTACAATTAATTTTTCAGGTGGTATCACGGGTGGAATTTTGTTAGATAAAATAGGCAGAAGGCACTCCATCATACTAATATCGATACCGAAACTTTGTATGGCGATTATTTTAATTTTCGCCAATAAAGTGTGGATTTTTATCACATGTCGAACAATTATGATAGTAGTGGATTGTTTCATGGTGGTTACCATTCCGATATATGCTTCTGAGATAGCTTGTGTAAGTATGACTAGTTTTTTTTACATTTCGAGATATTAGGTGGTAGAAATCACGCCACGGTTTATCTTGTTATCAGAGCGAGGAAATATATATACAGAGTAGGACCTGTATAGGCAGGCATGCGTAGACTCGGACACGATCGTTCGATTCAACACGGAACCAGTTATTTGACAGGTGACAAACTTAAGTCCTTCCTTACAAACAAAGCGACCCCAGCATGAGGCATAAAGTAATGTTCTATTTTGTAGCCTTTTTGTTGTTGTTGGGGTATTAGATATAGGCTGTGTCGCTCGGTCGAGCAATATGAGTCTCCGTCAGAAATAACAAGGCCGGCCGTGCCGTCTCAAGATGGTAGGGGATGGCATTCAGGTTGGAATGTAGACCTCTGATATTACGAAAGTACGTGGCAGGGGTAGGCGTGGAGTGTACGCCATGTTTGCCTTGTCCGAAGCGTAGTGCTTTGTCCTCCCCAGAATTCGGCGGCCTGAGCTTAAAGAGACAGGTAGGGATTCTCCAGCACCAGAAGTGTCAGTCATACCCTTGTATCACTGAGCCTCGGCTTGACACAGTGTGTACCTCGGATATAATTTAAAAATACATAAATAAATAAAATAAAATATGCATGGCAATATACATAAATAACATAGTTAATTATGAATAATACAAACTATATATTTATCATACGATATTAATCGAGACGAGTTCGTGTATTGTCGTCCCGAGTGTCGCGACCGTCATTCTGTCTATGTAGGTGGTGGTGATGCTGGAAGGCAGCGGTCGGGTCGAAATTTTAAGTACTACGGTACTAATAAATATGATGCACATAAAGACTCGTACCAAGTATATTATAAATATACTATAATAATACTATAATAATTCGAAGCCTATAATGGCACGATCTTTTAGGATCGAATTTCTTATAAAGGCAATAAATGTGTAGGAGCGACACATATTGTGGTTCAAAGTGATCTTTGAACATTATTATAATATTGAATGTTGCTTGACGTCGCGAAGGCTGACGTGATGGGCGTATGCGAACTGTTATAGCGACATTAACTATGTCGTGGCTGATGCCGTCTCGCAGTACGCTCGCGATACGTAAGCTATGCTTGTATGGCGTTGGTCATTGATATATTGAATATCACTTCTACGACTTGGTATACGACTAGTAGGTGTGTGGTGCTATTTTATGTCCCAGCTTCGGTGTATGTAGTAGTGTCCGCCTGTCTCATACGGGTGTGTGGTGCTATTTTATGTCCTGGAACTCTGGTATATGTAGTAGTGCCCGCCTACGGTTCGAGACACGATTGTGAGGTGTGTGCCGTGCGTTTATTTAACATATCGGCCGCCTAGCGGTAGTGCGTTCGTTCCAACGACTTATATTGATCTCACAAATCAATCAACATCACGAATCACTATTCTAATACAATCTTAATATAAATAAGTGTAACAAGTACCTTCAGACTGATCACACACAAACGTCCCGAAGAGTTCAATAAGACTGTTGCAGCCGCAGTCTGGTAGGAATTCACGGTATAGGGGCGGGGCGGTGCCCGTACTCTTTCTTCCTTTTATTATAACTAGTTCGCAGTTATAGTGGAGAGGAAGATAGGACGCGCTCTTGGCTTTTCTTCGGACGAGCTTCGAGTTATGATAATGTCATATTGTCGAGTTTCCAGTTATCTACATAACTGACACAAGAACAACTTCTGATGGCAAATATCTTATTAAAGCGATACCTTCTAATGGCATAATATAAAATTCTTAATACTGTTACCTCTGAATCTCTAAAAGATTTTGGGTTCTTCACGATCACAACAATAAACGGTTCTAACCACTAGACACATCACGAGCCAAGGCATTATTTAATAAATAATATATTTAATGGAGTTTGGGATATCAGTTACAGGCTGGCCGTTTGTTTGTTAATAAGTATATTTTTATTTTATTACTTTTTTACTTACGGCTTTGCATGTGTAGTCAAATGGAAATAACTAAGAGTTGTGTCATGTCATTATGTGTCATGTAAGGTCAGTGGGTTACATAGAATCGTGTTTTTACATAGCATATGTCCTTCTCGATAAATATAACATCCGACATAACACATGTTTCCTGAAGAAAATTCTTAAGAATAGCGCGTTTCATTAAACAAACTTTTCAGCCATAATATTAGTATAGATTTTGATTATTTTCTTTCCAGAAAGAACATAGAGGATCTCTAGGCACATTTTTACAGTTGTTCTCAGCGGTAGGGATACTTTTCACGTTGTCTGTCGGTCCGTTCCTACCGTATAAGACTTTTGGCATGGTATTTGCGGGTGCATTGTTTGTGTTATACTTACCATTGCTGGTTTTACCGGAAACACCGTTCTATCTGTATTCTAGAGGTACACAAACTAATAATTATAATATAAAAGGTCAGTTATGGCACAGCGTGACGGATGGCGGGTTCGATTCCCACTCGAGGAAATGGAATATTTAATATAGTTATTTTCTCGCTCTGTGTAAATTAAGGTCCGGCACTCAACACGTACACTTATACGCCGCACCGACGACGCTACGACTAGTGTTTTAGCGGAAAATTTTGAATATGAAGTATTTGTTTATCACTCAAAATTCATACTTTTATATTATGTTCACAGGATGATTTCCGTTAAATCTTTCCAGGTCAAAAAGACGAAGCGTTCAATGTGCTAATAAAATTACGCAATTCCGAAATCATAGCAAGAGAAGAAATAGAAGAATACAAGAGTTCACAGAACAAAAATGAGAAAATTAACAAAAAAGCCTTATTTAGGAATAGAACTTTTTTAAAAGCATTGGCTTTAGGAGTATCTATTGGGGCTGGTAGCCAGTTAATCGGTATTAACGTGGTTTTATTGTACTTACAAACTATAATGGAAGCTGCCAATACAAGTGTTCCACCTGAAATAGCGTCAGTTATTATTGGAATAATTCAAGTAGTGGGAAGTTTCTGTACGACCTTAATTACATATAGGTTTGGAAGGAGGAGCATTTTGCTTTGTACTCTCGTTGGTATCTTTATTGGTATGGTAAGTTTATTAATAGAGAGAATTTTATTGAAAAGTCACTTTGTTTTTTAACTTGATGTATGTAGGTATAGACACAAGGAACAATGGATCTCTTTTTTTAACACTACCAATTAAAAATTATTTTTACATGGAAAGCTCGCATATTATATCGAATTACATACATCTCATTTCTGTATATTAACTTTACTCAGTATTCTGCAGAGTAGGAGAAGCAACTTACAGTTAAGACACTGCGTTCCCCACGACTTATTTTCGAGACATTGCTTATTGAAGGTCGGAACTTAACGCTGTGCTTTATCTTGTTTTTATCAGAGACTATGATTTAATAAGTGTATAATAAATAAAAGTTATTTGAAATATAATAATAGGTCGGGGCAAAAGTATTTTCGTATTTTGAATGTATTATTAGTAATCAAACCTCTTTGGATGTACTGAATGTAACTCGCTGATTTAATACCATTAAATGTGACATTCTGAAGATGCAATAAATAAAAACAAACTAGTTCCCCCCCATTTTACAATTGTTTTTCAAATAAGCAAAACGAACGTATGTGACGAAGAAATTCGGTACATTTTAAAGTTTTATTATAAAAAATGTAAAAATATGCCGCGAATAAAATTCGAACGAACGGACCTAATGCGTTATCAATAAGAGTAGCACAAATGTGGTCCAAGCGTTCTAAGTCTGGAAATTTTAGTGGCACAGATAAAATCAGTGCCATCTTTGAGAAAGTAAAGCAAGATCGATATATTAGTAGCTACAACATTTTTGAAGAACTTGATGTTGATGATAAAACAGTTTTACATCATTTACGAAAGTTTGGGTACAAGAAAAAACTTGACATTTGGATGTCACATGATCTCACTGAGAGAAACGTAACGCAACTTGTTTAAATTTGCGTTTTTTTTTGGTGATGGGTTTTGCGTTTTTTTGGATTGGGTCATGAAAAATGGGTGTGTGGAACAAAGTGAGGCTATGTGTATAGTGAGATTGGAAAGGAATCGTCCACTTTTGCCACCGGGTAAAACTGTCGATTCTGACCTCTACTGACAACAACTGATGAGGTTAAAAAAAACGCTATTGTGAAAAACCGACTGAAGCTGGTGAAGAGGAAAGGCGTGGTCTTTCACCATGACAACGCCAGACCGCACTCATCTATAGCCACGCAGCAAAAATTGAGAGAGCTTGGCTGGGATGTGTTGATGTATCCTCCGTATAGCCCTGACCTTGCTCCATCAGATTTCCACCGGTTTCGGTCGTTGCATAACTTTTAAGGGAGCATGAAGGTATCCTAAAAAGAACACTGTGAACACTGGTCGGTTTCCAGGAGGCGCGGGTTCGAATCTCAGTACGTTCAAATTTTTATACGTTTTCTAAATAACTGTGAACACTACCTGTCAGATTTTTTCACATAAGTAAAACAAGTCATCGATCAAAATGGCACATACATATTATAAATAAATAAAAATTATACCTAAAAAATATATTTTGTGTATGAACGATACGAAAATACTTTTGCCCAGACCTTATATATCCTTTTGTACATAATTGTTTTTTTTAGATGGGTCTCGGGATATTTTTCAAGGTGTCTGAAATCAACGGTAATGTAGTGACTGGTATAATTAACTTCCTACCAATTACATCAGTGGTTATTACTATAATGAATTACTCTATCGGTAAGTTTCCATAATATTTAATTTTAAAATTCATTTCATTTCTTCACTCTACACTAATAATAAAACAATTTGCGATTTTGACTGCCTCCACTCAACGCACAATGTCTGGAACATTGGGCGGTGTGAGAGAACGAAGTGTTTTAACATTATTGCTTTGCGTGAGATACTGAGTGAGGTCCCTTATGCTTATGGGTTTCGTCGTTTAATTTGTAACTATAAACATAAATTATTTCATTTATGTTCAAAAGTTTCCGTATATATTCATAATATTTAGTATATGGTCATTATATTTTACATGTTTCCATTGCAGGTATTGGATCTCTTCTGTGGGTAGTTGCTTCAGAATTATTCGAGGGTCCAGCAAGATCAATCGGATGTACTATCAGTATCACTGTGGCTACTGTAACAGTTTTCTTTTCCACTAAATATTTTGCATTAATGATACAGGCATTGGGATCAGCTTATACTTATTGGACATTTTGTTGTGTTTGTGTTGTTCTTTTTGCTATAATAGCAATTTTTTTACCTGAGACTAAAGGAAAAAGTTTTAGCGAAATTCAAATGGCTTTAGGCGAAAAATAGGAAAACAAGTTCATAATTAGATAAAACTCTTTATTAATATTAGATACAAATAGAAAGAAAAGAAGCATAAACAAGAAGAAGAAAATAATCAATAAACAGAAAACGTAAAAAGAACCAAAAATAAAAGTACGTTTTACACAGACAGAGAAAATAAGAAAAAGCGGCTTTGTGATATCTTAGTAACTGTTAGTGATGCCTTAAAAGTAAGACTTGTAATACCGATATTTATCGAATACAGATAATATTGATCTTGAAAATACAGGTATTATTATTATACAGGTATTAAAATTAAAACCAGTATAAACGACGGTACGTTTATAATTGCCTATTATTATTTCTGATATGAAGTTTTTTCCTTATGAATACAGTTTTGATGTACCAAATAAAAAATATCCATACGGTCAGTACTATTACATATTACACATATATAATATTAAATTTAATGTTACTTAAGTATAAATTTTTAAATTAGAGTTACTATAAAAAAAATCATCTAATGTCCAATTTATACTTCCTGTTCGTCTTACAAGATATTTTTTTCTAAAAAACACAGAGGTACTTAATACAAAATACTTCATAAAAAGTTTTTCAAAGTACTTAAAGTTGCTGTTTTTAAATTACATTTTCAAAAAACCCTGAATTTTGATATTTTATTTAAAAATAAATATATATATATTTTTAATACTTAAGTATATTCGCCGAGATATGCACATCCTTTCATTCCTTTTTAAGATCCTTAACTACCAGAATTTTCCTTGTTATCTTCGTTCCCGTTTTAACGTTCTACCTATTCCTACACGCTCACGGAGGTCTGGTGTCATACCGACACTTAACGTACCGAAGAGTAACTCCAAATTCTTTCAGAAATCCTTCTCTGTATACGCTGCATCCCTCTGGAATCAACTCCCTAAAACTATCC
>DWMY01000887.1:0-18218 GCA_018249775.1 Heliconius hecalesia formosus | reverse complement strand
TAATAGTAATATAAAATAATAAAATAATATATATATATATATATATATATATATATATATATATATATATATATATATATATATATATATATATATATATATATATATATATATATTTATATATATATATATATATATATATATATATATTTCATATTTTATTTTAAATCTTCATTATTAGTTCACAAAATAACTGAAATTCCTTCAAATTCTCTGTCAAACGATGTATTACTTCGCCTACTTTGAGTACCATCTTTTATTAGAGTACCTAAAATATTTTTTATAATCAGAAAAATAAATATTTTTTTCAGTGTCAGTATGTTAACAAGAAAATTGTCATCTTGTCATCAAAACATTTGGCTGAAAAAATATTAACTGATCAATAAAATTCATATTCGAAGTTCTTTAATATTTTTTAAGCTTCACGCTGTATTCCCTCTGCGCTGTTTGCGGGATACAGCTTGAAGCTGATTCTTATAATAATATATTCTTCTATTTTATTTTTTTCTTATATTATCTTCACACATTTCCTGTTTTTTCCTTAAATACATTTTTAAATCATTTTACATACTTACATAATTTTGTATTGTGAATTCCACCATTTTATTTGGCTGAATTACGAAACATTTCACGTTTTTATAGAAAGAAATATAGAATATAGAAAAGAACATAAAAAAGCAAGTAATGCTTTACGTGCAAAATATATTTGTTATATGTGTATACACATATATATGTTACTTACATTATTATTATTGATTATCAGCTTCACGCTGTATTCCACACAAAGCAGGGTAGACAGAGGGACCTAGTGTTAAGACAGTCCGTTCCCCACTTTCTGCCGAATTATAGAGGCTTCGCGTGTTGAGTGGCAGAACTCAACGCCGCGCTTTGCCTCCACACCAGAGCGAAGAAATGGAAATATAAATTTAAATAAATAAATCATCTCCTCGAGTGGTGATCGAAGCGCAGTGGCATCTAAATGTATATAAATGATCTTTGAGGAAATACGCTTATCTATTCCTTCACACGTGCTCATTTCATGACAGTATATCATTATAGGAATATAAAATTGGTAGAGTATACGATTTATTTTTGATGGAGAACATAAAAATTAAGCTTTTAAATCAATATTATCAAAAGATACGAGCGTTTGTGCAACGTTTTTGCTGTATTTTTTATCTTAAATGATAAAATTTACCACGTAAATTAAGTCTTTGTAGACTACAGCTACGACAGGTGCAGTTGTGGTTTTTAATGTCTTGATAGATTGATAAAAGTTTCGTAGCGTTTCTGGCGGAAGATTTAAAAAGTTTCATTACTAAAAGCTCATTAGCAAAAACGATCATTAACATTTGACGAGGAAGTAGATTATCTACTTAAATATTTTATAGATATGTATGCGTCCGTAGTAATATTGTATAGTTATGTATTGTTATAATAATTTTATGGCTTTAGAACAGTGGTTCCCAACCAGTGGTCCGCAGAAGCCTAAATATGGTCCGCGAACGATTTTAATTTTATGACTGGGGAGGGTGAGGCGAAGTTTCTGTTTGATTATCACAGTTAATTTTTATTATACTTGCATGTATAGTGGTCCCTGCTACCAAGAATGATATAAAAGTGATCCTTGATCAAGAAAAAGTTTGGAACCCCTGCTTTAGAATAATAGTTTTTGAATAATAATTTTACAATTGAATACAGCGGACATATTATATACAGGCATAAAAAGAAAATTCATATTTTTGCCACTGTTGTTGTTATAAAACTTTAATAAAAAGTATATTACTTGAAGCTAGTCCTGGCACAAGGGCACAAGTGTGTGACTGTAAATTAAATATTTAATATAGAGTTCCGCCACTCAACACGCAATGCCTCCAGAATTCGGCGGAAAATGGAGAACGGAGTATCTCAACATTAGTGTTAATCTGAAAAAAAAAATATGTATTAGAAATAAATCAGCTTCACGCTGTATCCCGCACACAGCAGGGTAGGCAAAGGGAACCTAGTTGTATTAGAAATAAATAAATAAAAAATAATAATTATCATGGTATAGAAATTTCAGAACTCTTACAGTTGTATATACAATTTTATACAAAATTGTTATAAAGTGACGTTGCGAGCAGTTACGTGGTTGTTGTGTATAACGATTTATAATTTAAGAAATTATTTACGTACTTTGCAACAGTAATAGGCTTACTGTTTTGCTTACTTACTGTTTATTCACGCACACTATTTAAAAAATGCTTTCAATTTATGCCTTTGACAGGCTTGGAAAGGCAATTTTGTACAAAAAGTTGAAAATAACTTTAAGTAAATACGGTATTTCGATACACTTATAAAACCATGTACATAATTACGGCACAGAAAATTGATCGTGGTTATTTAACCCTTAAGAGCTAAAGTTTTTATTTCTTTTAAGCACAATATGTTGCCCTTAACCTGGCTAACTTTAATAAATTATATATTAAAAAAATATATAGATTTTTTTTCTTATAAGTGTGAAAAATAAACTTTAATTTCTTAAGGAACTTTTAGTCTCTGTCTTTTTCAAATATTTTTTTTACAACTTTTTACAAAATATTTTAGTAAAAATGACGAAAATTAAACAGTGTACCGACTAAATCTACCTAGGTTTTTTTACACCCATATTAGAGTTAATATTATAGGATAAGTCATATATAGTAATAAGTTAATAACTGTTGTTGAAAAATATTTAATCAAAGAATAATAAGAGGGCCTTGTGGCACACCGTAGTAATTATTTTCATTTAAAGTGTTAGTAATAACCCAAAATGCAAAGTTGGGTTCCACCACTGAACATGCAATGTTTTATCACCAAGTGCCTTTACCTTGCTATATGCAGAATAGAGCTAAAAACTATTTTTCACATATACACCATTTCTAGCAATTACAATTACAATATTTTAAATCCGTAGCGTCGGTATTAAGCTTGTCTTCACTAAGTTAATTTAATACAAAAAGTACTACTAATGTCTTAGTTACTTTACAACGTTACTAAAAAGTTAGTTCGCTCTTACAGTATTTCATTAATGAACACATTATCATATTATAAGTTTTTATTGCGACTTCAATTTTGATAATTTTAATATAATCATATTTTGTAGGGAGAGATTTTAATTTTTAGTTTCGTAAATTATTTATAGTGGCTGTCGTGGCGTATTGGGAGAGCATCTGATTTTAAGCGCGAATGTTCTAGGCTCGGTTCCACTCGTGCGAATAAATTGTTTCCGTTTCCAAAGATAAAGAACCGCGTTGAGTTCCGCCTCTCTGCACGCTATGTCTCGAAAATGGAGATTTAGCGGTGGAGCAAATAAAAGCTACTAACTATCTTAGCACTGACTTTATATGAAAAAAATATTTATGTACTTATAAAATAAAAACGACAAGGAGGGTTCATTGGATCACAGGAAGACCAAGTAGGAAATAAAGTTACTATATAAACGGAAACAGTAAACATTGCCTAACCAGTTTTAAATTGATTGCGTACTTCAAGGTTTGGACACTTTGGTTTCAACCTGTCTTATATTATGAAAATGTTTAATTAAGGGCTTCATAACAAATGTTACATTTCATTATAAATTAGTTATTGTATTACATATGTATTATTAAGGCCTTCGCGGCACAGTATATGATATTTGTAGATTCAAAGTTAAAATTATTTCATTTTTTTATCGTTAATTAATTTACCAGTAATTCATAATTTATACCTCAATCATGAAAAAAACCGAAGTAAGAAACTCGCCGGAATATTTTTAATCAATTAATAACAGCTTCGATACTCATTTAGAGGAAAATATAGTTAAATTATTTTCATATCTGGTTGATAAGACAACGAGCAAGTCATGCAATACGCAAAAAGTGTAAAGTACGAGAGTACCTGCGTCTTCCTAGCGTGTTAAGTGGCGGAACTCAACTCCGAACTTGATCTCGTTATCAGAGCGAGGAAACTAAAATATAAATTTTTCGTCAAGTATACCTTCAAAATTCCGCAGAAAGTGGGGAACGGATTGTATTAACACTAGGTTCCCTTTGCCTACCCTGCTGTGTGCGGAATACAGCCTGATGCTAAATAAATAAATAAAAGTCTAATGTTTATTTCCAGGTTGCATAGTAGTAGTGTCGTATTCCTTGATGGGGAGACGTCTGTGCTCTGTGCTGCCACCGTTTGACCAAACTGAAGGCAGTGCAAATAGTCAACAGGTAAATTTCATACTAATATATTATTAATCATTTTAAAATGGTAGGTAAAGGGAATCTAGTATTAAGATACACCGTCCCCCATTTTTCTTCTAAATATCGAGAACGTGTTATGGTGGAACTCAGCGCCGAGATTTGTCTACCTTCTGTTCAAGTGGTGATCGAAGGAATAACAATCGCATTTAAAGTAAAACGTTTATCCACTGGGCCTAGAAGGAATTAATGCATATATTATATTTTAAGATATGGGATGGAGTGAGTACTGGTGATAACACCAGGTGATGTCTTTCTATTGGTAATGATAATATATATTAAACTAAAAACTAGCCACCATCAAAAAGAAGGAAGTTCTCAAATCGGTTGATATATTTTATTTTTTAGAATAAAATCAATTTTGTTAATACAATTGTTAAGACGCCTTATTTGAAATATTTAATTTATTCATTAGGTGACAATCTCCGAGGCGTTTTGCGTAAAAAAATGAGCACAGTTTAGAAACACCTATATATAAATTACAAGGTCCTGCAAGGTCGAAGAACTATAATAATAATATGATAAATGCTTATAACGTCGGGTAGTCAGTCATGTTCCGCTTCTAGTAATGAAAAGAAATAGATCAAAAGATATATAGGTAAGGTTTTCTTAAGGATACGTTATTAATATGTAAAGAATATTGAATTTGACGGAGGGTCGAAATAGTTCGTAATTGAAGATCACGTCACTTGTATTTAATCAAGTCATTGGCCGCATCTTTTTGTGTATACTTTAATACGTACGGTAAAAATCTTTTCTTAGTACTTACTTAGATTCACACTCTATCCCGAGCGGAGTAGTCAAAGAGAACAGAGTGCCAAACGCTGAGGCCTTTGCATTCCTCTTTCGTCTTGTCCACTGTCATCAACCTCTCCATATATCCCCTCCTTATCCTTTTTTACGTGACCTCCTCCAGAACCATCGATACTGTGTTTTCGAAGGTCAACTGAGGTCTCTCCTTGCATCTCTTACAGTTCCATTTTTAATATTATGAATTAAAACTTTCTAAGTTTCGTAGTTTCGTCTCGCGTCTGCGTTACCCATGAGTGACTCATACTCATAACGGAAGAGTTTATTATATAGGATAATTTAGCCATGTGTGTGCAACTTTAACAGAAGAGCGAAAGTACATCTCATGTAGCCAGCGATGGTGTGGGCAGACACGACCAGACCACCCCCGGCATCTAAAACTTAAGCAATGGCACTGCGATTTGAGCCGGGAGCGTACCCCCTGACTCCCCGTCACCTCCGGTGCCGGAAAATCCCTCCCTGAGTCTAAGCTCAAGCCACCTGTTTATTTCCGGGGAGGGCACAATACAAGACAAACGAGACGTACTCTTTGCGGCAGCCCCTACCTATCAGGGGTCTACACTGTAACCTGAATGCCTTCTTATTCTTGACGGAGACTCAGATTGCTCAACGGAGCGACTCAGCCTATCTTCAATACATAATAGAACATAATTTTATACCCCATGCCTTGGTGGCTGTGTTCGTAAGGGAGAATTTGCGTTCTCATACCAACTTTTAAGGTCGGGACCTGTGAACTATCTGGATACGTGTTGACTCAGACGATCGTGTCCTGGTACGCTTGTCTG
The DNA here is from genome assembly GCA_018249775.1 of Heliconius hecalesia formosus. Lineage (NCBI taxonomy): Eukaryota > Metazoa > Arthropoda > Insecta > Lepidoptera > Nymphalidae > Heliconius > Heliconius hecalesia. The sequence continues at coordinate 12,373 of DWMY01000887.1, read as the reverse complement.
TATCGTCGAATAGACTCATGAATCCCCTCAGATCCCCTCCACTGAGGTCGTGACTGTGTACTTTACGATTTCAACGCTACCAATGTCAATTGGCTTGGGTCATGCACCTCAGTCTCGTTGAACTCCTACACTCAACACGCAATGCAACCAAAGTATCTTAATGGGAACGGAGTGTCTAACACTTAGTTCCCTGTGCATCCCCTATTGTAAGCGGGATACAGCGTAAAGGTGATTTTATTTGAATTAAAATACTTGGAATTAGGTTACTGCTCAAAAAAATACATTAAAATTTCAATTGCTTCTATAATTTACATTCCCTATTACCTATACTAAAAACTAAATTAAATATATGTATACGTTTCTATTTAAGCGTAAGTAATAAAAATGACCGAAGAGGTTTATTTGCAAAGAAATTTCCTAGAAAACATTATTTGTACATAAAATAAAACTTATATCCTGTTAAATAGCTCATAAATATTTCTACGAGAGTTTCTTCTAAAGCTATATAAAATATTGAGATATAAAATATCAATATATTTTTATTTTATTTATTATTTATTTAAGGATGAACAGCTTCACACTGTATTCTCGATATATCAAGGTAAGCAGAGGGAGACTAATGTAAATACATTACGTTTCCCACACGTCGTCTATTTTTTAAGACATTGCGTGTTGAGTGGCGGAACTCAACGCCGCGCTTTGTTTTCTTATTAGAGCGAGGAAATGAAAATAATGTATTTCTCTAAAAACCAAATTGAAACAGTCACGTTTAGTCTCGCTAAGCTATGAAGACATAAGTTTATATATAAGAAAACACTCCCTGAAGACATTTACAGTATGTGTTGAAAATAACAGTTTATTTGTTTCAGTTGAAACTTAGCTGTATAAGGCAATTGTCGTTAAGTTAAATATGGCGTAACGTCTCTGGCTACATTCGCCATATTTGACTGAGTTTACTGTGTTTATCTGAAAATGTCTGGAACATGTATACTTTGATGCTAACATTATAAAATTGACAAGTTTGTTTGTTCAACGCGCTAATCTCGGGAACTGTCAAATCAAAATGAAAATAGATTTTTACCTTGCATAGACTAATTAAGAAGGCTATATATAGGCTTAATTAAATCACGATAATCATTTCGATTTAAAAATTAATTTGTGCACAAATCTTAGTTATTTTTTTTTCTTAGTCTAGCCCTTTATATGTAAATATAAAGTAAGTGGTGGTATAAGCCAACGATGTAATTTTGATTAAGTAATCTGCTGAAAGTAATGTTTATGTATACCGATTGTAAATGCGACGGTCGGAGGTTCGATTGCTACTCGGTGAATTATTGACATTTTCTTGCTCTGGTATCAAAAAAGTACCTCCATTCAACAATGTTTTGAAAATGATATCTGAACTTACAGAAACAGCCAAGTGTTAAGACTACTCTGTTTTCCCGTAATCTTGAGACATTCTGTGCTGAGTGGCGGGAACTAACGCTGCATTTCATGTGACACTAGAAGAAGATAATTAAAATAATAACATAACATTAAAATCAAATTTAATCACTTGTGTCTTTCCACAGAGATTGAGGCTAGTTCGTGAGAGGAAACGAGTGGCGTGGATATTACTACTTCTGGCAGTACTATTTGCGCTATGCTGGCTTCCATACAATATTCTACAGTTGTTAATCGACGTGAACGCTGTGAAAGTGGACTCGGTGGCTTTGGTACTGCCATATACGTTGTTATTAGGTGAGTTTTCATTTATTTTTTAGTGTAATTGTCTGTAATTATTTTTTACTGTAACTGCCTTTGAGTACAAGCGTGCGACAGTAAGCATGATAGTTTGTGGGTGATATTCGGAGAAATATTTAATGTTTTCATTTCCTCACTCTGGTCTGACAAAGCGCGGGGTTGAGTTCCGCTATTCAACACGAAATGCTTCCAGAAACTGCATTTAATATTAGAATGGATGGCTGGAGTTAGGAGTTTATGTTCATTTTATTAGCAAGTCCAAGCGTTGAAAAAACTTATAATATAAATAGAAGATTTTATATTAGAAGCCGTTGATTACTATTCATAGGGAACAATTATTTTTAAATTATTCTCTCCATCAGGTAGAAAAGTAGAGACACACCACTAAGTTTCGCCTGCATAAGAAATTACATAACAAATTGAACCTTTTATCTAATCGTAAAATAAACTTTCCAGGCCACACAAACTCCGCAATCAACCCCATAGTCTACTGCCTGATGACACGGAACTTCCGCCGCTCTCTCCGCAAGCTGCTCTGCCACGACCCCGGTAACATACACTCTAGTACTCATTTCCATGTAAGTTTACTCGCGAATATAGAATATGTAAGGTAATTGTACTAAACATTTTACTATAATTATAATATTATAATGCATCAATAAAAATTAGGGCTCCACGGAGACCGTATAAAGAGACTTAAGACAGACAGTGCACGAGGCGAAAGAGGTAAAGAAGGACCGTAACATTTGGCGCTGAGTTTTTTGACTACTTCCGCTAGGGATAAAGTATAACGTAGCTGGGCTTGAAGCTGAGTCCCTTGAATATCATTCTAGTGCTATAGTCAACTAAAACTTTGGCATATCATAAGTTTGGGGAAGCTTTTGAATATTTAATAAAATTAACTTTTCATATTTATATAAAGTTAGTGTACGAATAACACATACAATTATATAAAATAATTAGAAAAAGATTGTTCCGTAAGTTTGCTTGTAATGGAATTACTAAAAATTAACTAACTACATACCTTAAGAACTAATCTAATAAAAATATAATGAGCTAAAATTTATTAAAAAAAACACGAGGTTGCCGGGTTGTTCCATGTCAATTGCAGGATCAACAGGAAATACAACTTATAAAAGTTCTATAAAAGCAACTACAATTACGAATTTATATTGGTTTTTATAGGAAATACATACCTATAAATGTTTTGATGTTTTTTCCTTTATTTGTATTGTAAATTCTCATCTTTCATTGCATTGTCATAGAAGCTCAAGTTTGCAGCGCTCTAAGGAACCGCAGACCTGCATATTTAATATTAATTTCAGCTCGATACCTCCACGGGGACTCTAGAAAGTTCTCATAGTTAAAGTTCCAAAAGTTCTCAAAGTTGACAAGACAGACGGACACTCGGACAACCTAAGTGGTGAAGTGATTCTATAAGAGTTCCGTTTTTTCCTTTTAAAATACGGAATCCTGAAAATGATGATATTTTCACGATCACGATTTGGCAAAAAAAAATGGTGATCTAAATCATATATATACATACAAGTATTGCCAATAAAAATAATTTAAGATCTATATATTATGTATTATAATAATAATATCGGTATAAAACTCTTTGGCTACTGTCTTGTGTCTTATCTATCGTGTATAATATATATATGATTAAGATCATCATATTTTATGATAAATTATGACAAAGCACTAAGACAAGATTTATCACAATACTTATGGGAAGGGAAAAGCCGAGATTTTTATAGTTACATGTATTGGTAGATATACTGACGCTTTCTAGTCAGAAAAGATATTTATATATATATATATATATATATATCTTTTCTGACTAGGTTTTTACAACTTTTTAATATTAGCCTCGCGGTAATTAATATCTGTAGGTGCGGCTAGTGTTCGTAAAAGTATTTAAACGAAAACTTATTTAATTGTATTGTTATCACAAAATAGAGATGAGTTTTAATCATTTAGATTCACGTAGGTATTATCATAAACAACTGTAGGCACTCAAATGACGATATTTGTGAATTCGTTTATTAATATTGTGGCACAAAAGGACAGTGTCTTACTGTAAAAGCGGAGGTTATGGTTTTAATCCCCACTCGAAATAATAATGACTTTATACTGGGTTCCCTTTACGGGTCTGATATGCGGCCTAAATTCGTATTTTCACTAGAAGGCTTAAATTTTTCAAAAAAATACCTAAAAGATTGAAATATTAAATACTTACAAGTATTAAATTAAAATACTTTAACCGGATAAGTTGCACATTTTTTGTCATTCGTAAGACTTTATCAAAGAAGTTTTGAATATTTTACAGTAGTCCGTGGTCACAGGTAGACAGACTCATGTGGTATCGTCTATTAATAAATAAATTGCAAAATAGAAATCAGAGATTTGAAACATTGGATCGTTTTTTTTTATAAATATGTATTTTTACTGTAAATAAATAATTATATTACTCATATTTTACAATATTTTATTTCAGATGCAAGGTCTACGACAAAAGTCCAACACGTCTAGCCTAAGAACATGCACGACAGTCACTTTCCGTAGTAGTAACCAAAGTCGTCACTCTCCGAGCATCCAATATGGGAAAGTGAACAGAGCCTCTGTCAGAGAACCTGCCTGGAAAGATAGGAAGGCTCAGTATTTATAAGTATTTATATTAGGTTTTTATAAGCATTTATTATTATTTATTGAGCTGTTATTTGATTTATATGTGTTTACCCTGTTAATTATATTTTGTTTACATTTTATTATTTTGGTTACTTTTTATATATATTTTTTAAATCAATTTGATTTTAATGACTTTTTTCTAGTTTTATTTTGTGTAGATTTATCATATTGTTTGAATGTAAGCAACTATAAATAAAAAATATTATAATATAAGCTAAAAAAAAATACTCATTACATACTTATATTATATTATAAAAATAATTGTTCTTGAGAAATTTCTGCTGAAATATAATATCATTTACGATTTAATTGGAAATAATATCACAATTATAAAAGGGATATATTAAATGGTATAAAAATTTTAATATCAACTCACAGAACTCAAACTTTTTATTTTATACCTTTCTTAAACGTATTTTGCCATTTTTAGTGTGGAATAGCACTTTAAAAAATATCAAATATTTATTTACTTGATTGTATGATATATTAAATCGCATTTATGCATTATTGTAAAAACATTATTTTTAAATTAACGTTACAGAACGTGATTCTAGTCAAAATAATATTTACCTTAAATTAATTAAATTAAAAAAGTGAAAATGATTAAATCTCAAAATATTAAACACTATTTAACATTAACTTAATGAAATTAATTATTATTGTACCGACTATAGACTGTAACTGAACGATTCCTACTCGTATGAATCTTATATTTACGTAGCTTTTACACGCGGCTTCCCTCCATGGTCAAACAGATAATAAATGACATACGTCTGACACGCGACATACTTTCAGTGTCCGAGGAAACCATCGCTGCAGTGATTTTGGGTTAAATAGAAACGATTAACGTAATGTATTAACACCGTATAACCCTTCCCGATAAATGGGCTATTTAACACAAAAATAATTACTTAGTTGAACTAGCCGTTCCTGAGATAAGGGCGTTCAATCAAACAAACTCTTTAGCTTTATAATATGGGTCAATGTTCAAAAAATTTGGAAAAAGGTGGAAAATATAATATGTTGTTAGGACAAAAAAAATAGTAGCTTAGCTTTGTATTAATAGTGTATATATAAATTGATGTAAAACATACAACGAAATTACGTATTTTATTTGTATAATAAGATTAATAAGAGAAATAGATGTGATAGTGATATAGATGTACTTCAGCGTTTTTAGAAATCCGTAGCAAAAAGGGTAAAAAAGGGCCCTATAACTAAGATTTTGCTTGCTTGCCATCTGTCTGTCCGTTTGCCACCAGGCTGTATCTCACAATATAGATGATGGATTGCTGTTGCCGCTATAAGAACAAATACTAAAGGCAGAAATTTAATTAAATAAGAGGCCTGGCTGTACAATGTAGTTAAGAATTTATTTTTTTCATATATTCTTTTAAAGTTATTTGTCTCTGTTTTACGCTGTATCCCTCACATAGCAACGTAGGCAGAAGGAAAAAGGGAACCTAATGTTAAAAGACTCCAATCGCTCGAAGACACTTTCGTTTTCCACTTTCTGCCAACTTCTTTTATTTACACTACACAGCATTACTTGTTAAATAGTAGAGTAATATATACGAAAAAAATGTTTTTATATCTAGATTACTTAATTGATAACGAAAAAATTTTAAAATTAAGCTATTTCTTAATTGTATATTATGGTTAGCTTTTAAATTAGTAATAATATTGTGATTAAATATTATGTAAATAAAGCAAATTATTATTCCTTAGACATATTGTTTCATTTCATATCTTTTGTCACCTGTTGGACTTTTTCTTGGAGTTAAAATTATTATCGACAGCTAAGAAGGAGGGTGGGTTATGTGTATCGTGCGTATTTTGTATGTATATATGTAATATTCTTTATTACCTCATATCTCCAGAGCGGAATGACATAATTGGGGTATAGTAAGATTCGTTTTAGTAGCCCCAGTAATATTAGATAGGTGATGTTAAAAAAATAGTCTAGACGGCTGTAGGACGCTATTGGTCTAAGTGAAAACAAAAATGTTTTTTTTCGAATAGCACAATATGCGTATCAAATTCAAGAGCTCAATACAAGGATTTCAAAAAGGTATAACATAATTATCGTTATAAAGGTATAATATAACAAAGTTAAAAAATATAGACTTTGCTCTTTCACTTCGTAAAACCGGTTCCAATGCGACGTGATCGGAAAAGTAGAAAAGTGAAAAAGGGATCGAATATTTACATGCCCATTAGCTGGAATAGAAATAACAATGCATATGTACTTACATGTTGTTGCCACTCACCGGATGACTGGAATCGAACCGAACTCATCCTAAGCCATGCTCCATTTTATTTATTACATTACATATTATGTTCAAATCCTCACGATATTAACTTTTAAAGAAATAATAAGATTGCGAATTTTTTCGTTTCATAATCCTAATGAACCTTGCAAAAATTGAAAAATAAAAATATAGTAAAAAAAAAACAAAACCCCGACAGTATAAAATTAAAAAGAAAATTAAAACAAGCCCAATAGTTTATTCAGGTTAACCTATAAGTAATCATTCGTCCAATGAAGTCTTTACCAGGAACCCCGCATATTTTACAGGGTTTTTTTTATTAATATTATATTTTTTTATATTGTACAGTACAGTCGTTTTTTGCGTGTATCGTGAACGAACTAAAAGACACACAGATAAAAAGTATGCTGAGTAGATTTGGAAACCAATTAATATATACTTTAAAATTTCAATAAGTATATTATTTACAGACAATAGAATGGTCAAACAAAATTCAAAGTCTTCAAGAAATGTTACATAGCAGATAAATAAGTGTCCTACTTATTTAAAAAAATACTTATTTAGAAGACGTATAAAAATTTGAACGCAGTGGTACTCGAACCCGCGCCTCCTGGAAACCGACCAGGCGCTCTGACCACTAAGCCATGCGTTCCCGCCAAGCTACGTCGAAATTTTTATACGCTTGTTACAACTTATTTATGTTGTTAGCATCTCTGTAGGGAGATTTTTACAAATTTCCGCTGCCCAAAGATAATTACTTAGAATTATCGTTTGGCAAGAGAGAAACTATTTTTTAAATATTTTTAAACATTTTTAAAGTGTTATTCCACACTTAGGAAAGAAAAATACTTCCTAAGTGTGAAATAACACTTTTAAAATGTTAAAAAATAAATAAGTGTCCTCTTTGTAGGAATAAGTAAAGTCATAATAGCGAGATGGAACCAAAAACTGTTTTTCATTAATCAAAAGATGGCGTAAATTTCTATTGAGATCTAAAAAAATGGTAAATAATCCAAAAATAAACTGATATCTAACTCAATCACGTTATATTTAATATTTTTTTTCTGTATATAATGTTACTATAAATAATTTGTTTTCTAACAATGTTTTTTTTATAGATTTGTTCCCCTCTTTTATAAAAAAAAAAGAAATTTCACAGTTTTTCTCGCAAAGTAAACAGACGTGTTAACGACACTAGGTTCCGTCTAACCGTTGCTATTTTTGTTTTCCATTTCCGCTCCTTTTTTAAGACATTTGGTGTTAAGTTGCGGAATTCAACGTCAACTTTTACAGAGATATTGGCTGTGTAAGGAGAGGGTACCATGTCCCTGAGAAAGCAAGTACTGTAACTGTAAGTTTGCTCTAGATTGTCTCTGGCAACTGTGTGCGGTATAAGATGAAGCAAAACTAAAAACAAAAATACCACAACTGTACTACTTTAAGACATTTGGTGACAAAGTTAATACAAAATGTTAAGTTAGAAAAAAAATAATTAATTAAAAAGGCGCCGTCTTGGTGCAGGGGCACAAGGGTCGACTGGAAGGTCGTAACAAAGAAATAAATTACATTCTGGATATTTAAGCTTTTATTAAAATACTAGCGACTACTAGCGCTAGGCACTTTGCTTCTTCGCTTGAACTACACAGTTCTCTAACCTAACCTGAAGGAATATTTACTTAAATTTATATTTCTGTTGAGTTCTGCCACTCAACACGCAATGCCTCCAGAATTCGGTAGAAAATGGGCAACCCTGTACCCGGCACTGTGCGGGATACAGCGTGAAGCTGATTTATTATTTATTTATTTGAAATATATTCAAATAAAATGGTTATGTGTTAACCTTCAGAGATAAACATACACAATCACGGACTTTTTTATAGATTTTTTAAAGGACAATATTATTGTTGACCGCCGCGCATTCATCAAAAGATCCTCAAGTATCTCTATATGAAGTTTTATCACAATTATATCAGAGGCTTGGCCGTGATTGCGTCACACACAGATAACAAACAGACAGACAGACAGAGCTATTTTCATATTTATAATGTTAGTATGGATGTCGTATTAACACCCTTATTTTGGATTTGATCAAATGAAACTATTTAAAAAAAATTGGAGCCTGGCTTCTGATTATAAACATGGTGGTTGTGATTCGATTTTCGCTCGCTCTGTTAGATAAAGCGCGACATTGAGTTCCGCCATTCAACAACGCAATATCTCAAAAATTGTGCGTAAGTTGTATCTGTACATCTGAACATTAGGTTCCCTGTGCTTGTCCTCCTACGTAAGGGAAACAGTGTAAACCTAAAAAAGGTATTGATTTCCTAAAATACCTATTTACTTTCATACATTATCCAATCAAACGTAAGAAGGCTGCGTAAAGTAATCAACACACGTCCCGTTATTTCGTAAATACGAACGAAATTGGACGTCGTCGTTCGTCTAAACACTTTTGTATCTTAACATAAGCTAGTATTCATATTGAGTTTTGTATATTTTCACGCATTTTTGTTTTGGAGTAGGAAGTGAAAATCTATTATCAGTACAGTCCGTTCTTAATTTATTTTAGTAGTATAATTCAATAAGGCTTATAATAGCGAAATGAAAACATTTTTAAGATTATCTTGTGGAGATTGAACCTACAACTGTGGTATATACAGTTCGATATTTTCAGAGAGTGGTGAAGTGTGCCACGAGAAGTGTGCCACGATTTACTTTATTATTTTAGTGTTACAGTAATTATCAACATATTTTTTTATTTACAAAAAATTGTTATTATTAATTACTTAAGAAATCTAAAGTTCAATTTTCCTTATTTTACCATATATGCAGGTCGAATGCTTGAAATATCGTACATTTTCTGTGTATATTTGATTGAATATAATAAACTAGTGGGCGCCCGCTTGCACCCTTAGGGATGAATTCTAAAAAACTACGAAACACGTGTTCAATAAAATACTTTTAACAGTCTGAATTTATGTTTTTATAAAAATCGGTGGCGATTTATAGATTTTTCCATACAAACTTTCAACCCCTCATTTGCACCCTTAGGGGAGAATTCTAAAATACCATGAAACACGTGTTTAATGAAATGTTTTTAAGAGTCTGAATTTCAAATTTTATAAAATGCGGTGCCGATTTTTTCCCTTTAGCGTTAAACTTTTTCAAAATCCCTTCTTAGTGGATGTCCAGATTATGAAAATAAACATCTGTCCAAATTTCACGTTTCTACGCACAGCGGTTACGGCTGTGCGTGCGTCTTACCTCAGTCAGTCAGGTACAAGTCCTTTTATATATATAGATAGATGATATTCACAGGTCAATATGACCTCGCCATAATCACTTCTTCTTTATTAGGTATGTATTTCCCTGGACTCGTAGGCGGAGAGAATCTATGATTGAGACGATCACTCGTACCGTAAAACTTTTGAGGCATTGCTTCTTAAGTGGTGGAGTATATTTAACCTTCTTATAAGCGTGGTATAGAGAAAATAATGTACGTACATTGAGCCGAATGCGAATCGAATCGAACTCACAATCACCACGTTTACGTCCAGACGCTTTATCGCTATGCCACGAAAGTTTCAGCTACATAACCTTTCCGTTGCTTAAAATATAATGCTCAACACTGGCTATTATAGAAAACAGAGTGACACTATCACTATATTTTTTTCTGCTTTTGCAAAATCGAGAAAATTGTTGAACAAAGTTGAAAAAATTGTTAAATTAATATATTTTTTTTTCGCATTGTGATTACACCTTTAATATGACATCATTTGAGTAGAATTAGTGTAGCCTTGCGTCTTATATGAGCAATGAAACGTACTATATAAAACAAATACAGTATTTACCGAAGCTTTTTATAGAGATATATATAAATTTTGACAATAACATTTTTATTTTTCTTTAGTTTCACGCTGTATTTCGCATACGGCAGTGTATACCAGGGGCAAATCGACTAGAGACTTTTTGGACAACAGCACAGGGCTACCAAAGACAATCTATATATATAATAGAACAGTAAAAATATTTTGTCTCTACACTTAAAAAAAAATATCTGTGCATTTGTAATAAAGTCTGATTCATAGTCTGATACATGAATTGTCTTTTTCTACATTATATTGTCTTAAAAACTTTTATTTTACGGCCAGTCGTAGCGAGGGGTAAGAGCATGTGTCTATAAACGCGACCAGTTGTGGGTTCGATCCCACCCGGGGGAATGAAATATTAAATATTTTCATGTCCTCGCTAGTAAATCAGTCATGAAATTAAAATTAATTTTGTATTAATTAAATAAGCGTCAAGAGTGTGTTAAGTAAAGTTGATAATGAATTATAGTTTGTTTTGATGTTTTTGTTTAATAAATAAAAAAATATAAAAAATCTTGAGGCCGGTCGTGGCGCAGTGGCACAGGGTGTGACTGTAAAAACCGACTGGTTGTGGGTTCGATCCCCACTCGAGGAGATGAAATATTTACTTAAATTTATATTTCCATTTCTTTGCTCTGGTGTCGAGGCAAAGCGCGGCGTTGAGTTCTGCCACTCAACACGCAATGCCTTCAAAATTCGGCAGAAAGTGGGGAACGGAGTGTCTTAACACTAGGTTCCCTCTGCCTACCCAGCTGTGTGTGGGATACAGCGTGAAGCTGATTTAATTTTGATTTAATAAAAAATTTGCATCATGCTGTAACTTACACACAGCAGGGTAGGCAGAAGGAACCTGACATTTTGTTCCCTATTTTCCACCGAATTCTGAAGGCAATTGCATGTTGATTGGCGAAACTCAACGCCGCGATTTGCCTCGAAACCAGAGCGAAGAAATGAAAGTATACATTTAAATATATATTTCCTTTTCCTCGAGTGGGGATCTCACCCACAACCAGTCGATTTTACCGTCACACTTTGTGCCCCTGCGCCACCACTGGCCTTCTTACATTTAGAAATTTTCCTTTCACATTAACGCAAGCCAAAATGTGGTTTATTTGGTCCAACGTTATTATATTTACAGCCAAAGTTCATATAAACTTGTTATATTAATTTTGAACTGACAACCTTTAAAGTTCATTGAAATGTCCGAGTTCTATAATGATCTGGTACAAAATGATAAATTGGTATACGAAAACGGAAAGGACCTAGAGATATACCGGACGTGTTGGGGCGTTGGGGCCTACCGTGGTTTTGTTGCTAGCACGAAGACAAAAAAACAATTAATTCTATTGAATGAAAATGAACCTACAACCATTATTATAGTCAGATGTTCACTCACGGCCAGGAGGCCGAAAAGGAAGGATTCTTATTAGATACTAGCGGCCCGCCCACGGCTTCGCCCGCTTAAAATACATGATTATTGATTTAAAAAGCAGAATTGATTGACAACTCTAATGATTTCTAATATGATTTTTTTTATTACTTTAATCTGTAATATTCTAATATATTTTTTTTACAACATTATCGTAACTTCTATAAGAATTTTTGAATATTTCGAACTAAAAAATATGACCAATGTTGATATTTGATATTCATAAAATATACATAAAGCTTCTTTTTAAATTAAATTAAATTAGCTTCACGCTTTATCCCGCACACAGCAGGGTAGGCAGAGGGAACCTAGTGTTAAGACACTCCGTTCCCCACTTTCTGCCGAATTCTGGAGGCATTGCGTGTTGAGTG
>DWMY01000886.1:0-18235 GCA_018249775.1 Heliconius hecalesia formosus | reverse complement strand
CTTGTGGCCTTTAAAATTGTGAAAACCACCTTAATTATAATAATTTTATATTTTGCTTTTTCAGGTAATTAGTGTACTGATGACTTTCTTAGCTATTATCATACAATTTCGCCTGCGAGATGGAATTACACAGTAAACAACGTTTTAATTGTACTTAATATGGAGAAATATGAGCGTGGAATGTTCTTTTCTAAATTATTATTAGAAAATTTTAAAAAAATGTATATGTATAGAAATAAGAAAGAAGAAGAAGAATAAGAATCGTCCTTAATCATCATCATAATTTTACTGTTTATTCTTGGTGCCGCTCCTGAGGTCTACGACGGTTCTACATACACTCTTTCCCATACAGTAGCTTTTGATCTGATCGCACTGACCACATTGTCTGTCTATTTGGTTCTTACTTACATAAATATACAATCTCAAGTCTTTATAGACGCATAAAACGGATTTAGTTTTTAGATATAATTTGGTGTGATATTTTATACTTAATAAATACATTTAAAAACGTGTAATACGTGGTTGGCCGAAACAAAACAAACAGTACAAGATCTATTACAATTCTGTACTTTAAATATTTCGTTCTGAAAAAAAAAGCAATTCTGTCTACAGTGACTGAATTGTTTGTTTTCTTTATAAGATCTGAAGACTCTAATAAATTTTGGCATTATTCACATATGTGTATATAAAAGTTTGTCTTCGTATTTAACGCATAACTGAAAGTCTAAGCTACCCGCTACATTTTTTTTTTTTCGTTTAGTATAATTATAATACATTCGCTCATCAGGCAAAGGAAAATTTTCCGGCGGTGACTTCGGCCACTCAACGTGCAATGCCTTTAGAACTCGGCGGTAAATGGGGAACGGTGTGTCTTAACACTAGGTTCCCTCTGCCTTCCCTATTGTGTGCGGTATACGTGAAGCTGATTTATTTTTCTTTTATTTTCTGTCTTTATTGTTAGTAACTCAAAGCGATAGGAGCCCTGAAATTTGTGGAAGTAATTTACTTAAAATTTTATAAATAAATAAATTGCCTACCCTCACACTATTGATGCACTTTTTTATACAAAAAAAAAACAAAATACACGCAACTCTCAATGCCTCCAGAATTTGGTGGAATCTGTGCATAAATTCCTATTCCATCTAAACTATTCCATAATCCCAAGTTTGTTTCCATATTTTCCATATTTCCTACGCAATATGTCAGAGATGGATGCCGGATAATGTGACACAGTAAAAAAAATAACATTCCCTTATGGACGTCTACTTGTTGGATCTATATCTCAACGCAAATTTTTGAACAAGAGAATTATGAAAGAGAAATATAATAATAATGTTTTCTTTTACTTCATGCTGTATCCCGCATGTAGCAGGTTAGGTTAAGACACTCTGTTCTCCACTTTCCTATAAAGAAATATTGGAGGTGTTGCGTATTGAGTGGCGGAACTCAACACCAGGTTTGCCTCGTCATTTCCTCGAGTGGGCATTGAACCCACAACTTGTTGCGTTTATAGTCATACCCTTTTGCCCCTATGCCACAATTGGCCCCATAATTATAATAATAATAAGCCCGCAGGGCAGCTTGTGGCGAGCTGTTGGGAAGTGGCGACCCGGCGACCATCTCTGGGCAATTACCTGTGGTTACCCAGAGATGGATCCCGGCTGATGCGTCATAGTAAAACATTTGTATATTCTCTATTCTACGTGTTGGACCCACGTGTCCCCACGCAAGTCTTCCAAGGACCGGATTCTTTTGAATCCGAGTACTATGAAAGAGAAACATAATAATAATAATATAATATTTATAAAATAACTAATATTTTAAGAAACGTAATGACCCAAAGCCTAAGTGTGTAAGGATAAAAGTATGACACGTGAAAAGGCAGAGAATAAAAGAGATGAAAGGGTAAGAAAAGATGAAAGGTAGTTCAGGAAAAAAACATGAAGGTTTTCTGGAGAGAAGCTGGCTGTTTCTCGAAGTTTCTCGCTAACCTGTAGAATAAAAGGGGCACTTTCGAAGGACAGTGTATTTTAATGCAATAACCACACGTTTTGCAGTGATGCGTTGTGAGCGATCACATTCATACATCTCCTTGTAAATTTTCACTTTGAGGATAGACCTAAAAAAATACAGGATGGACGCGCGAATGCAGTTTGTTTACTATTTAGATAAAAATTAAAACTCCCAAACTGTTCACGTGTTTTGGAGTAAACTGGACTTATTAGTCATACCTAGATATACATACTTTTTCTTCGTGGCAAAGAAGCCAAACAAACATATGTTAAAAATTATCACGGTAGATCTGTTTTAAACACCGAAACATATTATTTTCGACGGTGTTCATAAGGTTTTATTCGAAATCAAAAAATATTATAATGTATTCGATATACAAATTTATTCCATAGAACTAGATCACTGGTTCCTAACTACTACTACAACTACAACTAGTAGAAGCCTAAATATGGTCCGCGAACGATTTTAAATTTATGACTGGGGGCGGTGAGGCTAAGTTTTTGTTTGATTATCACAGTTAATTTTTGTGGTCCCTGCTACCAAGAATGATATAAAAGTGGTCCTTGATCAAGAAAAGGTGGGGAACCTCCAAGTCTTATCATGACTAAACATGTTTGAGACTCCCGAATGGTAAACGCTATTAAAAAGTTTAACCATAAGTCCACAGGCATATGGTTCAATGTAGGTGAAGTGAAGATAGGAGGCTGGTTAATACGGCACTTGAACGTCACGTGTTACACATAACATGTAACAAAAGTCAAAAGTACTGGCTAAAATCATTAGATTGCAAAGAGACGATGTTGTTTTAATTAACATAACCTTCACACTTCTGTAGATTTATAGTCTAGCGCTCCTTGTGACATACACAAAGTTTTCAAAAACGATCGCTATTTAAGGTAGTGGGACATGCGCGACCTCATGAGATCCCAGAGTCACCAATTGCAATGAGTTACTTAACCCAGTGAGTTTTCTCTATTTGGCTATTGAAACTATGGAGCATTTCAATAAGCAATCAAAATGTGCTATAAGGCACTTATCCCGACTTTCCCGACTGCTGAGGAAGGGTTATTTTATAAATATTATTATTTATCGATTCTATACAGTTTTAGGCAGGCTCTGTCGCCTTCGGTGACGTTTGGTAATAGATTAAAATAAAATATTAAACTTAGATTTTTATTTATTATATGGTTTATGATGTTGAAAGTTAACTATTTTCTGTTACTCATTCGATGTAAACTATTTATCGTCATATGTAATTTTTCCTAGAGTCCTACTTCGTTCCAATTATTAGGTATTCTTAAAAAAAAATCTATATTTAATAAGGATGTTTATTTATTTTTGTATGTACTACAGAATCACTACATAATTATGCCTCTTACTCAATATTCTTATATTATAGACGTATACTAAGCAGAGTAATGCCTTAGAGGCATTTAGTATAAGTCGGAGTAACTTGGCCGTTGTCGCCTGGCATGCTGACTGGCGATTTATATTAAAGATAATTTGAAATTTTTATCTTATTTATCTTTTACCCCCCGGTACCTTTCCATTTGTTTGGAAAATGGTAAGAAAACTAAATTTACTCTAAAATAATAATGTAGCATTAAAGATCTAAAATATGTACCTAATATAAAAATAAGATTTTATTTCTGAACGTTATTCGAGTAGAAGATTTTCGTTTATATTTATTTTTTGGCTACTACTTGTAAAATATTATAACGAAAATAGACTTAAATAAGGACAAACATTTTACAAATATTAAGAAAATTTGTAAAAGCATCTTAAGCATTATAATGGTTGGGAATGTTGTTGCAAATTTGCTACAAGAATAAAATATTGTTAGCGAACTCGTGTAAAAGATGTAGATGAAAAAGATGATAAAAGCAGTGGAATTGTGTCAATCGGGGGTAGTTGCTTGTAGGCAATGGCCCCTATTGGAAGGAAATTCGTATGAAGTATTGTTATTAAGTGATACATATCACTTATTGCAATTACATAATAGTATCTCCTTCTTCCAAATAGTTTAGAAACACATAGACAATATGTGGTTATATAGTGTTTTTTTTAAAACGTTAACCGCTTCCGATTTCTAACAATATATATAAAAGTAACCGGCTAAAATTAGGGACTTTTATAATTTTAATTACAATTATCTTGTTGAGTTTACATTACATTAATTATTATCATATTTACAAACCATTACCAATTTAGAGCTACTTTTTGTATTCCTCATATGTCTTTGTTATGGCGTAATTAAACTTTATAGGGTAATAAGTGTAAAACTTATATTGATTTTGTATAATATTCATGTTTTATTTAATAAAGATACATTTTTTAAAGTGTTATTCCACACTTTGGAAAGTAAAATCCTTATTTAGAAAACATAGGGACTCGAACTCGCGCCTCCTGAAAACCGACCCGGCGCTTTTACCAATAAGCCATAGGTTCTCATCAAGCTACGGCGAAATTTTTACATGCTTGTTACAACTTATTTATGTTGTTAGCATCTCTGTAGGGAGATTTTTATAATTTTCCGGTACCCAAAGATAATTGCTAAGAATTATCGTCTGGCAAGAGAGAATGCTATTTATTAAATATTTTTAAAATTTTTAAAGTGTTACTCCTCACTTAGGAAAGAAAAATATTTTTTTAGAAAACGTATAAAAATTTGAACGTAGCGAGACTCAAACCCACGCCTCTTGAAATAGGTAATACAAAATTAAAATATTAGTTATCATTGGTAGGCTTATTTATAAAAATAACATCTTCCAGACAACCAATGGAAGTTGATATGATTGTCCAACAGCGGGAAGATATTACAGTGCAGTTTTCAAACAGAGAGAGAAATAAATAAAAAAATTAAATTAATAAGGACTCCAAACACATTACTAACATATACAATTAAATTATATACTTGCGTATAAATGTATCACAGAAAAATATTATACCTTAACACCATTTAACATAATCATTACTACTAAAAGTACATAACAAATTTTAATCTAAGTATATTTTTATATAATTATAAAATAAATAGGTTATCATAAATACATACAATTTATCATTATTATTACAATATATACATTTGATTGAAATAATATAATATATATGACAAATTTATGAAGTCAAATACTGAATAAGCACAATTGTATAAGTAGTAGCGATGCTTATAATAGATATGGGGAGTGAAATGTCGATTTCAATAGTGCGCCAAACCGTGTATTTCGGTGGACGAACTTTTAAGTACTTCAAAGCGTCGACTATTTTGCTTTGCAGGGATTCATCTAAAATAAACAACAATAAAATAAATTGTGTGAAAAGGCACAAAGCGCAGGGGCACAAAGTGTGATTGTAAATTCGACTGGTTGTGGGTTCTACCCCCACTCGAGAAAATGAAATATTTATTTATATTTTCAATTCTTCGCTCTGGTTTTGAGGTAAAAGTGCGGCGTTGAGTTCCTCCAAAACATCACCGTAAGCTTAGGCAGTAGATCTACTGCCTAACCTTACGAAGATGTAAAATCGAACTAAACAATTGGCTTTTAACATTAAATTATGGTGACACAGAAAATCTCCTAACAATATAAGACTTAAATTTCAAATGTATGCAAAGATGCAAATGCTGATGCAAAGATGCAAATACTGATGCACTGCAATGCTGATGCAAAGCTGCTGGTTTATGACCGATTGATCTTATTAAAACCCCATTGTTCGTGTCACCAGTTTTCGAGAACACTCCGTACATTACAAGATTATATATAAATCTGTAGTAAAAAAGCGTCTAGGTTTGAGTGTAATTACTTTAAAACTTTCTCAGCAAACGCAAAAGTGACCTTAGCCTGGGCATTGATGTGCAACGATTGAATAAGATTTACATGGATTTACAAGACCGTACAGTTTGAATGCAGGTAATATTTTACGTTACTAGTCTCTTTTCCTCCGTCCCATTTAGATCGATAAGAATAGCGATATATTTTTAATATTGTTAATGGAAATACACTGGGTTCTTATACTTGGGTAGCTTTTAAAAAGGTCCCGCCGTTCCTCGTATACCATTTTTTCTAATTTGGAACGGATAAGAGGGATAGAAACTGTGTCGAAGGCTTTTGATAAGTCCAAAAAATACTCACAGTTTTTATTTTTTTAATAATATGTTGAACGACGTTATTTACTAAATTCATTAGTGCGTCCTTAGTAGACCTATTGACTCTAAAACAATACTGATTATCTACAAGCAGCTTATACTTATCCAAGTACGAAAAAAAACGCTTATAAATTTTATATAATAATAATATCCTTTCTTAAGATTTTTGGACAAAGAACTCAATATGAAGATTAATTATCATCGTTCTTATATATTGGATGAATAATAGCTTTCTTAAAAACCCTAGGAAATATACCCATCGATAAACACAAATAGCCCGTTGGTTGAACGACTTAAGATGCAATCTGCCTCTTTATATTGGCAAAAAAATGGTTAAAATTATTAACTGCTTCGTGTGCATCATTTACAGATTTTTAAAGATGACTTGACACATTCGATTTTTTGTTAGGTATATTGCCGAACTGTTTACTAATTAAATCCTAATGTCCCAAGTCTTTTTTTTTAATATTTCCTAGCTTTAATAAGTTAATTACTTTCATAATCTATGTTAATTTTCTTTAATACATTATTACAAAAATTCTTATAAAGATTAGTCGCTTTTAAATCTATTTTATTAGGAACTTTGTTTTACTTTCCTGTAGAGTGTTTGCTGGGGTTATCGAAGCTTTAATATTCATCTTTTGCTAGAAACCGATACTAATTTGTTGGCAGAGTATTCAGGATCAGTTGAGTCACAACATCAGAAAAACCAGTCTCCCTAATGTCAGCAATAATAGCAGATTTATCAATGTAAAAAGATGTTTGTTGTTCGTATTTTTGTTATTTGCTTTATATGTAGACCACAACAAACAATTATAGGATTATGATTAGTATCGAAATAAATTAGCGGTTTTAAAAGTTTTAAGTAATATATGATCAAGACAACTATTATTTCTGGTAGGAAATAAGTGCCCTGGCAACAAGCCTTGTAAAGCACAAAGGTTTATGTAATCATCTCTTCGTGCATCTTTTGAAATGTTACCGATGTTAATATTTATGTCTCCTATCATTATTTTAGTTTTAAAATTAACTACTGAACTTAATGTATTATCCAGGCAGGAAAAAAGCGATATTCGTGTAGGATAGTGATCGATATAGAGCAATGAGAAAAATACAATTAGAGAATTCAATTAGTAAACAATTGGCTTCATCACAGACAGGCTCCACTACTTTAGAAATTAAATGAGCTTTGATATAAACTATAACACGATCATTTTGGTTGCTTGACTTGACTTTAAGTAAATGAAATTAGGAATGTTGAGCAAAGTTACAGTTATACCCATAACTGTGACTTTGCTCAACCAATATTCTGACAATACTACAACATCGATTTTATTAGTTAATTTTTCCAAAAAACTAAAAGAGAATCGAAATCAAGTCTGATCTCGCTCATATCAGTGAGTGGGCGACTTTATTTGACCTTCTTACTAATCCCTCCAAATCTCAAATTCTATAAATTGGAAGTAGACAATTACGTGCCAAAGTAGATTTAAATACCATGCCTTGCATGAAACTATACGAGACATTACCGTTATCTGATTTAGCAATAAATTTGGGTCTTATAATTGATAGTCATTTATCGTGGTCTGCAATTACATAATCAGCATTAACATAATCAGTTACAAACGCATACATTATTCTCTACACTCTCTTAAACGCCTTTAAAAAAATTTACCCATTCGCACTAAAACTACAACTCTTGCTCAAACTCTATTTCTGCCACTGTTAGATTACGTTGATGTTTGTTATCCGGATGCTAATGGGGAGATTCTCGACAAACTTGACAGATTTCAAAATGTGTATTCGGTTTATCTTCGCTTTACACAAATTTGACCACGTGTCTGATTTCCGTTGGCAACCTAATTGGACGTTTACGCAGTAATCTGCAAAGCTGTCCTCTCCTACTTGAGGGAGCGTTTTCAATTAGCAATTCCAAGTGAAAGACCTATATCACTCCTGTGTCACTCAAAGAAAGCTTGAGTTCCCTATTTCCCTTTCTATGAGATTTTTTTCACAGGCAGCGCGCTTATGGAACTCACTTCCTAGTTCTATAATGGCTGGCAATCCATCTCTTTATACTTTTGAAATCAGATTAAAACAACATTTTCTTAACCTCGATTAGAATTTTTAATACATCGCTTTGTCCTTTTCTTAATCATTTTTTTTTTACTTTATGTTATTGTATATATTTATATTTTTGTTTATTTATATAGTGCTTAATTATTTATGTAGGTATAGTTATATTGACTAATAATAAGCATATTTGTATGTAGGTTTATTATTATTAATGAAATATTTAAATACCGTACCCAAATCGTTTCTCTTAACATATCCTACATTCAAAGGTTTCTGGTAGAGATCTGTATTAGAGATAAGTTATCCGTTGTACACATTATTTCTCCTATTATATGTTTTCTGTACTTTTTTTCTTGTGTGTATAAAAATAAATGAAAAAAAAAGTAATTACAAGAAATGATTCCAATGTTAACATGAAAGATTTTTAGCCCTGCGTGAAATTTAAGATATTCATTATATTGTTCGGGAGTACATATTTGTGCATCTGACACTGATATATTTTCAATATGTTCTACAATCTATTTGTAAATTAACATATTTGTTAAAATGTATGTTTGTTGATTTCAAAAAATCGACTTACAATAATCGACTTTTGCTGTTTCCACCTATGGGGAGGCGCCATTCAGTATCAAATACTATCACTTGACTCCATTCAGCGGCAGGCAGTTTGAATGATCGATAATCCCAAACTTACGAATTCTCCCAGGAACTGTTTGATTAAGTGCCACCATCCCTTTTCTATCATAGCAACTCACATCATAGTTGTAAATATTATCCGCCTCATCTGGAGGAATGGTTTGCGTCTAACGTACGTGCATTTTGATTATTATTTCCACATACGTGCCAACTATGGTATGATATTTATGTTCAAATGTTTTCTAATTGGAGTGTTTTTAAGCGTCTGGTATAGTTACTTTCATCCTCAAGGTGCATCCTCAAGGTTTATCCCTTTTTTCAATAAAAAAGAGCATGTAGGTTATAGCGATAGCAAAGTAAAAGAGTCGGGTAAGGTTGAATATAGGCGTCCTCGAGTGGAGATCGAAGCCACATCGCGTTAGCAATCACACTTTGTGCTCCTGCGCCACGACTGGCCTCAGTCTTCCTGTAGCTTCAGACATGATTGTTCGAATCATTAGGTAGCCAGATAGTTGAGAGATCCTGAACTTCAAAATAAACAAGACGAAGAAAACCCTAATCATATCGGCCCCGGCATGAGCAAAAGAAATAATCTCTATTTTGTATTGAAGATAGGCGTCACTCGGACGGCTAATTATCTGCTAACATATCTTAGCTGGTCGTGCCGTCTCAAGATGGTAGTTGGTGGAATTTAGATTAGAATGTAGACGCTAATGTTACAGAAATTAAGTGTGGTAGAAGCTGCCGTGGAGCGGACGCCTCGTTTATCTTGTTCACACGGAGCTTTGCCCTCCTCAGAATTTGACAGGTGGCCTTAGTTTTGAACTCAGGGAGGCATTCCTCAACACCGTAGGTGCTCGGTTTCCCAACGTGGGACCCACGCCCCTCTGGGGAGCAATTTGAAGGTTAAGGGGGGGGGGGGTTGTTATTCAAAAATGAACTCGGTACAACTTTAACCCTTTCGCTTCAGCTCATTATATAGGTCTAGTCGGTCGTCGGTGCCAAATATTCATATATATTGTATAGATATATTTGATAAGTATTTGATTTCATTTTTATAATAGAGGGACATTAAACATTTTAGAAAGGTTAAGGTGGGGCATGGCACAAAAGAGATTGGGAAACACTGCCTTAGAGCAAACTAACTACAACTAAAAGATCAGCCTTACTTGTGTAATGCAGGAGTCCAGTGGTTAGTTTAAATGTTATTTTGTCCACTTCAATATTTGCTAGCTCTATTAGTAATGAAGGAAAGCAAGGTAATATAATGCTCATTATACTATCAAATATGTAAAGACTGTCTGCCTGTAATAAAAATAGAAATCCCATAAATAAGTCGCATGTCAACATTATCAGCTTAAATATTTACTATGTTACCACCTCGATCTGCTCAGAAAAAAATATAGATAAACTTAAACTTAGTACAGGCTTCGAGGTCTCAGCTGACCTTTGAATTTGTATGAGTTTTCTTGTAATATATTGTAGGTGTAAGGACACTTGCTTGGGCGAAATCGGTTTATACTACTTTTCGATAATCAGCCTAAACCTCTTGTACTGATAGCAACGTCACATATATTCTCTTCTCCAATTATATTTTAGATTTTGGTTTATTAAAGGTAAAAGTAAATTTAGCATCTATCATTGTACGAGAATGAGAAACCAATTTCAGGATTGTAGGTCAACGGGAAGTACAACTTACATATGCACTCATTTTGTATGAAATACACTAGAAATATAAGTTTGTAATTATTTTTTGTTTTAAATATCTAAAAATGTTGACGTTTCGGATTTTATTCTTTATGTAAATTGTATGTTTTCAATTTGTACTAAATATCATACCTGTAGATTTACAGTACCTATAGGTTGTGATTACCCGCGAATTTCATACTTAATGCAGTAAAATCGGTGCGCAAATGCTCGTATCTTTCGAATACTTGACTCAGAAGCTTATTTTTTTCTGTGCTTCAAGCATAGATTTGAATATTTGATAATAATTTCAGCTTGATATATCCACACCATCTCGGACGGACAACAAAATAATCCTATAAGAGTTCCGATTTTATCTTCTGAGGTATAAATAGTATAAATGAAAAAACAAGCATAATAGTTTATTAGGAATACATTCAGTTTTTAATTTATATTTCCATTTCTCCGCTCTGGTGTCGAGGTAAAGCGCGGCGTTGAGTTCTGCCACTCAACACGCAATGCCTCCAAAATTCGGCAGAAAGTGGAGAACGGAGTGTCTTAACACTAGGTTCCCTCTGCCTACCCTGCTATGTGCGGGATACAGCGTGAAGCTAATTTACATTCAATTTTTAAATTAATGTTATATTTAACTTTTTACCCAAGAAAAAAGAGGTTTAAATAAATTAATAATCTGACAATGTGTATTATAAACATTCATCATTTTGATTATTATTTTCACAATCAAAACAGCAAAAAGTGTAGGGGGACAATAGTACTTATTTTTATTTTAAAAATACAAAATCAGCTTCACGCTGTATCCAGCACACAGGGTAGGCAGAGGGAACCTAGTATTAAGACACGGAGTGTCTTCATTTTCCGTAGAATTCTGGGGGCATTACGTGTTAAGTGGCGGAACTCAACGCCGCCCTTTGCTTCGACACCAGAACGACGAAACAGAAATATTAATTTGGTACTTTGGTATTTTTTATTTATTTTAACCCTTATGTCATTATTGCATTGAGTTGCAGAAAACTTAATATCACGCTTTAACTTACTAAAACGAAATGAAAAAATATCTTCTTTCAGTGGGAATCGAGGTTACAAAGGTCACATTCATTTATGTAGAATGGAATGTTAGTGCTCTGCATCACTATAACTTCAATAGAAAGTGGTTTTAATTTGTTATAAAAATTACTTTACTTCAACTTTGAGAAACTTACTTTGTGATTAGAATACTTCACATTATCTAGAACTATAGTAAATACGGTCACCAGTAATTGCAGTAAGCTAGCTAATATCTGAAAATAAAAGATAAACAATTTGATATAAACTCAAACAATAGCTTTTGTTAGTAATTGTTAGTATATCAAAATTTCCACTTCCCAATGCAAATCGTAGCAGCTTAACAAAGCACTTCACTTATGAATGTTATTGGAATAAGCCACTTATACAATGAGTTCGATTGGTTGTTGAATAAATAGATACTTAAAATAAATTATAAGTGCATTTCACAGATTAGATATACCTTATACAAATTTCCCATCCAATTTATTTATATATTATATAATCAGCTTCACGCTGTATCCCGCACAGAGCAGGGTAGGCAGAGGGAACCTAGTGTTAAGACAATCCGTTCCCCACTTTCTGCGCAATTCTAGAGGCATTGCGTGTTGAGTAGCAGAACTCAATGCCGCCGCTTTACCTCAACACCAGAGCGAAGAAATGGATATATAAATTGAAATAAATATTACATCCCCTCGAGTGGGGATCGAATCCACAACCAGTCGGTTTTACAGTCACACTTTGTGCCCCTGCGCCACGACTGGCCTCACTTTACATATTATATGTACCATAATAATTGATGTAAAACCATTATAATTACCAAAATTTTTGTAGCAGTTCCAATATTGTTCATAGTTACTAAGATTCTTTTGTAAATCAACAAATACTGTTCAATTTTATTTTGTTGAATTTCAACGTCATTTCTGACATTTCCATAGAATAAAATGTTACTTTCCATTGTTAAGTTTAAGCATCTCAAACGTGACCACAACAAATCAAACATCAATATTCTACTCATATAACTAGAATATATTCCCATTAAAACAATTGATTCTATATAAACATCGTGCAAAGTAAAAAAACTACGGAAAAATAAAAGAAACCATATTCGATATATACCTAGTGACGCTATCATAACGAAAATTGACTTAGAAATAATTAGATTATCATGCCAATGAAGAAAAGTCAAAGGATCAATATTTTCTAATTCGTTGAGATATATGTTAAAGTGTTCACCGTCGCTTCCCATTGACACTAGGACAATTGTTATATAAACAATTAACTTTTGAGCGGCCAAAAGTATGTAATTCCTTTTAACCAAAAAATCCCATAGTTGCAGATGTTTATGTAAGGCTACAAGAACACAATAAATACAGTACAGTCTTGCTGTAAAGATAAATATAATGTTGTCGTAAAGCTTAGAATATAATCCAACGAAAAGACGGAAGAACATAACTATGTATATAAAAACATATTTTCGTGCATTAAAAGATCTACTGCCCGATGTATTTGATGTCATAACTCTTCGACACCATATAACCTTTTAAAAATATTCTGTAATTTGTTGATTACAAAAAAAGCAAGATTACTTTAACGCAATCGTCCAAATCTATTTTTATGTATTTTTAGATATATGTTACAATACTCATATATATTGAACTAGACAGTCCCATTTCAATAATTAAAGAAATTGTATTTTTTAATTAAAGATATGATAATGGTCAGACGTGGCGCAGTGGCACAAAGTGTGACTGCAAAATCGACTGATTGTGGGTTCGATCCCCACTCGAGAAAATGAAATATTCATTTATATTTTCATTTCTTCGCTCTGGTGTCTAGGCAAAGCGTGGCGTTGAGATCCGCCACTCAACACGCAATGCCTTCAGAACTTGGCGGAAAGTGGGGAACGGAGTGTCTTAACACTAGTTTCCCTCTGCCTACCCTGCTGTGTGCGGGATACAGCGTGAAGCTGCTGTAATTTGATTTAATTAAAGATATTCATGGTTATCGACTTCTTCCGATGAAATAGTAGCATGTTTGCTAGACCACTCAGTAAATGAAAAATTTAATATCGAAATGTGTACAAGCACTTTACTACGCTTTATTATACACAATACATTTCGAATATAAAAAGGTTAATATGTTTCCGGCAATTTTTAATGACACAGTATTTATTATAACGTATGTATAAATATAATATATGTTTTATTTTGTAAAATGACTTTTTTATTTCCTATTACATCGTAAATAAAGATAATTACTAAAAACAAAGATAATTACTAACATACATACTAAAGACTGATATTTTGAAATATATAAAAATCCATTATCATATTCACATTTATATATCTATATTATGATTTATTTATCTATCATTAATATATCATTATTGAGTAAGTGACAGACAACGCACAGATGGAACTTAGAAATGCATTAAGAAAAGAATTCCTACGGAAATGGGAAAAAACGGAATTTTCTACTCTACATCTGAAGTCCACTCAAACAAAATTGCAAGTGACGACGGTAGTGTATATACACCGAAATATATTATTATTTATCTCTACAATTTTTTTTGGGGTCCACGATTGCCCGCATCGGCCATTGCCATTATGAGGCCTGCAATATTTCATCCGCCACGTGCACCTAGAGAGCTCTGTCGCAATCAGTGCACTCGCACTGATGCGATGAAAGTTGCGTGTTGCGTCCCCGCTGGTGTGTCAAGCCGGTTGGGGACGTTGGGGACTGCCACCCAAAACGCTATATCCGGAACGGCGGGAGGTGGAGGGCAGAGCTACAAATAGCTACGTGGAATGTAAGAGGAGGAATGGAAGAGAAGATGAATGAATTATTTAGATGTGATGGATGAGAGAGATTTAGATGTTGTTTGTGTGACTGAGACCAAGCCCAAGCGAAAGGGTAATGACATAATTGATTCACCAAGCAGTCGGGTCACTTTCTGGGAAGGCGTGCCAGAGAGCAAACGGGGCTCTCATTGTCTAGGTTTTTGTCGTCTCGATTGGTTAATGCCGCGGTAGAATACAAGACGATCAACTCGAGACTGCTTTAGAGTTCGGTTAAAGCTGGGAATAATAAGAGTTTTCTTGTTAACAGATTATGCGCCAGTATCCTCAGCTCCATAAGGCGAACTCGAGAAGCTTAGGGAGAATGTCCAAGTCGTTTTAGGTAGTGATAGAGCGTATAAAACATTATAATTCCGGATGTGAAGTCAACAGAAAATCCAATAAGGAGGCAATGTGTTTGTCCACATCCGGAAGTCGCGTAGGCGACTCAACCAATTAGGATAAACCGGATTACGGTGGTGCGTAACCCAAGCCAACTGAAATTGTTCGCATTAAAATCGCCAAGTATCACGACGTCAGCGAAGGAATTCTGTGAGAGCATATCATCGATAGGCGATTGCACGTGCTCCATGAGCCGATTCGTTTCTGCATTACCACTGTGAGACCTATATAGGCATGCGTAAACTCGGACACGATCGTTCTAGTCAACATGGAGCCAGATAGTTGACAGGTCCCGACCTTAAAAATTAGCAAGATGAAGGAAACTTAAGTCCTCCCTTACGAACACAGCGACCCCGGCATTAGCCATAAAATTATATTCTATTATTTAGCCGGAGTATTAAGGATAGGCTGTGTCGCTTGGTCAGGCAATCTGTCAGAAATCGATCAGAAATAACAAGGCCGGCCGTGTCATCTGAAGATGGTGGTGGACGGTTCAGGTTGGAATGAAGACCCCTGTTTCAAAACTCCAAGTTAAGCGAAGTAGTGGTTGCCGTGGAGCGTACACCTCGCTTGCCTTGTTTGTAGCGCGGTTTTGTGCCCTCTCCAAAATTTAAAGGGCGGCCTGAGTTTGAGGACTCAGGGAGGGATCCTCCAACAACAGAGGTGCTGATACACTCCTGGGGTAGTATATCTCTTAATGCCGGTAATTATATTCCAGAAAGAGGAACCCAGTATTAACTAATGCGAAACGCAGTGGCTTGACGCTGGTTTTAAATGCCAAGGTAGCAATAATCCGGTCGAGTCTGCCCATACGTATTGCCATAGCTGACGACGTGACTCTCCCATACGTACTTTAGTCGCCTCTTACGATACCACTAGTACCATATGTGTATATGGTAGTATGATCCTATACTAAGCCACGGCAGAAGATGCTGTTATATAGAAGATGTACATAAGAAAAAGCTGCTATACTGAAGCGAAACGTGGGTATTGCAGAAGAAGAATGAAAGAAAAATGACCGATGTGGAGATGCTGAAGAAGAACGTGCCGTCGAACGCAAGAATGATGAAAGAATAGCAAAAAAGATGTATGATGGAAAAGTGAGCGGTAAGAAAGGCAGGGGGAGGACTCAGTTAGCTTTCGAAAACACATTATCAAAGATACTGGACGAAGGTTATGTAAAGAGCATGGGAGTCCCCCGGAGGAGATGTATGAAAAGATTGATGACAGTGGACGAGGCGAAAGAGGTATGTAGAGATTGTAGCGCTTGGCGCTCCATTCTCTCTGACTACCCCGCTAGGATACAGCGTGAAGCTAATTAAGTACATTTTTTAGCTTCATGCCGTATAAACGGAGGGAACCTAGTATTAAACCATTTCGTTCTCTACTTTCCGCCGTATTTTTGAGGCTTTGCGTATTGAATGGCGAAACTGATCGCCGTGATTTGCCTTGTCATAAAAGTAAGGGAACCAAAGCAATAAGTAATGCATAATCTTATGCGTTATACTATTTTTTTTCAGCTTCACGCTGTATCCCATACACAGCAGACAGAGGGAACCTAGTGTTATAACACTCCGTTCACCACTTTCTGCCGAATTCCAAACCAGTCGCCTTTATAGTCACACTTTGTGCCCCTGGGCCACGACTGGCCTCTTCCAATTTGAAATTGGCTATAAAACATAATGATAACAAATTATAATAAATCGGTTTCATCGTATCAGTCCTTGTATTATTTATCAGTTAAAATCTAAACTTCGAGTGTACAGACACATTGCCGAATTTATTTTAAAATGTTTCAAAAAGTATACTTTACTTTGTGCCTCATTATCTTTAGCCTTTTTATGACAGAATGTGTAAAGCAGGTACGTTTATAATGGTTATTTCTGTAAATAAATTTAAAGTATACTGATGTATTCAACTGTTCATCTTTTCTCTACTCTCTCTTGTCGGTGACCAGAGCGAGGAAATAAAAGTAATATACACTTCCGACTGGAAATTGAACTCTCAACAATCGCGTTACTGTTCTACTGAACTTGAATGGCAATAAGCGAAAATATCTTAGGCTTAAACAATCACCCGAGTAACATTTAACATTATATGTCTTAATCTATAGGTAAAAAAAAAACCTATAGATTAAGATATCTGTCTATACTTATAATAAAATCTTAACGAATCGGCGACTGTACTTGTAAGATTTTTTAAAAAAGTTATTGGGGACACATAAAAACAATGTTTTGTAAAAATATTCTTCTTTAAAAAATCTATTAGAAATTCCACGATGGTATATGTTTATCTTTGAAGCCACAGTAACCATTTTAATATATGTTATTTATATTTATCGGGTTATTGTTAATGTATTTTCTATAATTTGGTATTCATCCTTATCTATATAGATATATTAGTCACCTTTAGCATTTCATCTGCATTGAAATTAAAGTTTACTGTACATCATTTTAATAAATACTTAAAGAGGTATTACTAATTCGAAATAACCTAGCCTACGGGCAGCACGGTATGACTGACCTGAACGGACGACGTGGTTTTGTAAGTTTTCATACATTTTCGATCTACTGTTAATTTTTATGTGGTTATTATTAATTCATATTTTTCTTTGGTCTTCTTAATTTATTCGAGTAGTAGATGAGTTAGATTTTTTTTTTATTTCTTGATGTGGTGTAAGTCCTGCGCGGCAACGCTTGCTAAAATTTATTTAATATTATTTACTATTTATTTGAGGCCAGTCGTGGCGCAGTGGCACAGAGTGTGACTGTAAAACCGACTGGTTGTGGGTTCGATCCCCACTCGAGGAGATGAAATATTTACTTAAATGTTTATTTCAATTTCTTCGCTCTGGTATCGAGGCAAAGCGCGGCGTTGAGTTCTTCCACTCAACACGCATGCCTCCAAAATTCGGCTGTATGTATACTGTCGTTATATACTTAATAAATAGTATGTTTATGATAATGTTTGTAATGCGCGTAAGTCCAATTTACCTATAATTTTTTTCGCGTTTCATATAGTCTTTAAGCGTACTCGAACTCCTATACTACCTGAAACGGCAGTAAGTAACTCGCAGGTTTAGTCTTGTTCTTGTTCAAATCTTGCACAGTCAGTCTTAGTGTTGGTCTTGCTTAAATAAGGCAGTCTTGATGTGGGCAACATTACAATTTTCACTAGTGTATATTGGCAAACTTTTCTTAACATTTATTGCTTGTTTCATTTCAATGGATTCATAATTAAAAAAATTGTACCAATAAAAAATATTTTGTTCGACAAAATTGCCACAAAATAATATTTTTTTTGAATAGGCTGAAACTTTAGTTTCCTATGTATGAATATTGTCTTAAAAATTATAATATAATTAGGAATCAGGTTA
>DWMY01000885.1:0-18241 GCA_018249775.1 Heliconius hecalesia formosus | reverse complement strand
AAATTTGAATTTTGGTTTAAATTTATATTTTATAATCTTCACGCTGTATCTCGCATATAGCAGAGTAACCAATCAGACGGAAAAAAAGTAAAATTAGTGTTAAGACACTTTTTTCCCACATTTCGTATAAGTTTCGAGACTTGGAGTGCCCGAACTCAACGTTGCTCTTTATCATTTCAAGGCGATAATAATAATTCATTTCCTTTCCTTCCATTCCTAGTGAGAACCCACAACCGTCGCGGTTACAGTCAGACGCGCTACGTTTTTCGTGGCGCACTCATTTTTTCTAAAATAATATATTTATTATTATACACAAAATCAATATCATTTGAAATATTGTTTTGTCAATTTAACATCATCCAAAATATAATCTACAATAGGTGTCTATTTAATATATGGACCGTTTATTTTGAAAGTGGTGTAAGTCCTTTTTCTTTTGTTTCGAGAAAATTAAAGGTTACTATATTTGTTGATTTAAAAATACAGGCAAATCATATGAGGTCTGGCATTGTTTCGATTGTTTTATCAACATTTAATTTGTTTATATAAATTTGTTTTTGGCTAATTAGACTACGATATAACATATTTATGTGCTGTAAATGGACTTACACCACTTTCAAAATTAGACAATTGTAAAAATCGATTAATTTCAATTTTGAAAAATCAAATATCGCTTAAAATATACTTCATTTTTATATTATTTTGTTTACAAATACGCATAACAACACATAAAATTTTATTGTAGACGGCAATTACATTGTCATTACAAGATAATGATCTCAAGAATTTACTTATTCTCTGCATGTGGCAGTGTTTCCAAATATGCATGATTAGATGCACCGGAGGTATATAGGGTAGTAGCTGCTTTATGTCTTTATATTTTTCGTACGTAATAGGTCTGGCATTTTGGTGCAAAGGCTCCAAGGTGATTTTTTCAAATTTTAACGGTCTTCCAGGACGTAGACGTAATAAATTGATAATTTTAAATTCTGCGTTCGTCATCGTTGTTTTATAAAAAATGGTATATGGTGCAATTTCGAGGAACCTCAACCAACATATTTGCAACCGATCTGTTCCCCATTAATATTTTTTTATCTGTTTTTTAAATGCATTTTGAAGATTTTTTGTTGAAATTAAATTCCCCCGTTTCATTTCATATAAAATGAATTTATCCTGTTCTCTACATTGCGCTATTACATTATAGTAATCTTGTGGTGTGTACACAAAATTAATTTTTCTCAATGCCATTTCTATGATGCCAAAATCTGCATCATGGCTTTGGGTCGTTACATTTTCTAAGTGCTTCAAACAGCATGAAGCCACCTCTTGCGATTGAAATAAATGAAAAATAACAAAACACTGATCGGCATCCATCTGCTATGCCACCTACCTCTGTCAATTGGACTTACACCACTTTCATAATCAATGATTATGCAATTTCATTTACCGACCGATTTTAAGTTGTACAATACATGGGATTTTTTTCAGAAATTAAACACGGACTAGTTATATATAAAAAAATTACATTAAATTAAGCATGAATTACGTGATAGCTCATTTTTCTCAAAAATCGACTTACACCACTTTCAAAATAAACTGTCCATATTTCAAAATATTATCTATTAAAAAAAACGGTTATCTATTACGAAATATATTATAGTATTAACCGTATACATTAAAAAAACAAATGATATAAACAACATAAGCTTATTTTACTACTAACTGATGCTGCTGAACAGGGTTCGGCTTCTCCACTTCCGCCTCATTGTCAACGGGTTGCTCACTTATTGACGACTTCCTTTCCAAAGTACTTGTATCTGTTGATATTGAAACATACTCATATTTATCTCACTATAGTGGATCTGTATTATGTAATTTTTTAACTATTAGAGGACAGTCGTTGCGCAGGGGCATAAAGTGTGACTACAAAATCGACTGGTTGTGGGTTCGATCCCCACTCGAGGAGATGAAATATTTATTTACATTTATATTTTCATTTCTTCGCTCTGGTGTTGAGGCAAAGCGCGGCGTTGAGTTCCGCCACTCAACACGCAATGCCTCCAGAACTTGCGGAAAGTGGGGAACGGAGTGTCTTAACACTAGGTCCCCTCTGCCTACCCTGCTGTATGCGGGATACAGCGTGAAGCTGATTTTTATTTATTTTACTTTTTGTGTAATAAGAGTAATGATACTGTATTTTATGTTAAAGTTTTTAGATTTGTACAAATAAAAATAAACTTAATATGTAATTTAATTATTATATTCTTATTGCAAGGGTGTAAGTAACAAAGGGTAAATCTGACAAAAACGGGAGTTTGAGCACTTTGAATTGTTCCTTAGAATTGTTACTTATTTTCATTTGACGAAGCAGGCGAAGCCGCCAGCTAATGATATAATTAATTACTAGCAACCCCCTCACGACTTCGCCCACTTGAACTATGCGAATATTTATTGAATATTATTCGCGCTTTGCTACGTCACAGAGTGAGGAAATAAAAGAATCGAGTCAAAATTGAGCCCACAATCGTCAAGTTTAAAGTCACACGTTTGTGCCCCTGCACCACGACGGCCTAAAATTATATTTAAGTATATTGAAGGAAAATTGATTAATTATTGTAGTATGGTTATCTATGTATATAACTATGATATTATTCGGCGAAAAATGGGGAACGCAGTGTTATAACACTAGGCCCCCTCTGCCTACCCTGATAACTAGCTGCAGCTAGTTATCTATACTGTTATGCACTTAATAAATTTGGCTTTATATAGGTTTTCCCTGCGTAAATCCCGATCCCGCGGAAATTCTGTCTATTCTACAACCTTCTTTATCTTTCCGTGGAAAATTGGAAATCCCATAAAAAACCAAGTTCATCGAGTTTAGAATAATCTAAATGTTATCTGCAGGAGGCGCCGGCACATAAGGGGTAACCAACAGCCTCCCTCCACAAAAATAACGTGCTGGGTATGTCTTGATGACCGTACCCCGCGCGCCCGCAACAGCGCGCGCGCCATACAAGCAGCGAGCACCCTTTTTAAACACCATGTATATAATTCACATTCATATTGGAAAACACTGAACGCAATGATAGCGTGATTCAGATACGTACAACGCCATCTATTGGTAAAGCACTGGAAAACACGGTTTTAAATGAAAATAATTTATTTATTTAGCTTCTCTATTAACTTATATCCCGCATATTTTAATGCTTTTATATAAAAATACCTTTGAGTGTTTTTATCGTAAATAATTTGGAAAATTTTAAATGGGAATCGAACCCACAACCTTTACAGTCGCACGCTCGTGCCTTTGGGCCATAACTGGTCTGGTGTTAGTTTATTAAAATTTCACCATATTATTTAAAAAAAAACCCTAGTAAATAGTATTTACTAAATATAAATACAAAAAAATATAAAATTAACAATCTTACTGCTAGCTGTAGCCTTCTTTTTTGCAGACTTATCTCGTCTTTTCAAAGAAAGACCCACAGTTGTGAAGTTAGTGGCATTGTCTTCAGGTGGGAACTGTGGCAGTCTCATGAAGATCAGCTGCGTCATATCTCTTAGACATTGTTCAGCGTTGCGGCGAAGGAGCTCTAAAACAACATTTTCTTATATGTTACAAAAAGTAAATTCTATTCTGAATTATATTAGTTCATTGATTGTCAATAATTAAAAAAATTAACAGAAAGAACAATATTTCATCATCATAGTAAATATATATAATTTTAAATATATATTACAATTTCAAAAATAATATTTATAGAATAAGTTTTATAACAAAAACAAATATTACCCGTCAGTCTTGTTTCAAAACATGTCCTGAAGCAGCTGAGCATAATCTCACAAACACTCTCATCAGTCAACATGGCCCCTTCAGGGCTCAGCATTAATGTACGAAGTACCTAAAAATTAATAATAAAATGTTAAAACTGCAAACTACGAAAAACTACATCTATATATAAAAAAAAATGTTTGTCTACATATTCCTTATAGAATCGTAACCTATGCATTTGATCATGTGATGATTTTTAGCAAAATTGTTGAGCATGAACCCACCAAGTTTTCTGAAAAACACAATTTTCGACAGATGGTGCCACCGTCATTTTAATGAATTTCGTATATTGCCATGATAGGTGGACTGCTGTTACATCGGAAAACCTTCTGATTTAATCGTTTAAGCACCAGATGGAAAAACAATAACAATGTCACATAATTTCGAAATGAACAAAATCAGTAAAATGACTGAGGAAAAGGAAAGACATTACACAAATTGAATATTTGTGTAATGTCTTTCCTTCAAATCTACTTTAGTTGGTGGCGTAGCAACTCGCGCAGTAATCCAACCCAATAAAATTGTGCATTATGTATACTTATACAAGTTAAAACTTCCCATCTGACATCTAGATCACTGAAGACTTCCAAAGGATGTACTGAATATCAGAAAAGGATTATAATACAAGATGAAAGAGGGACTAAAAAAGGGAAACACGGCTGTGATCAGATACGATCAACATATAATCAATGAAAAAATGAACTCGAATGTTACAAAAGAAAAAACACATACGACCACCAAGGACGGAGTACCGCAGAAGACACCGAACAAAACAAACAAAAGAAATGTTTTCGATTTTATGAATAGTCCAAGGACATACTCACAAATTAAAACAAGCACACAATAGCAACAACCAAGGGACTCTCGTAAACTTAACAAAACAAAGAAGATCACAATACATTAAATATATTTTTCACCAAGGCTGTTGTTAGCGATACCGAACCGTTGGGATGTATGACCGCCACTCTCCAGCAAACCAAATACCATTGAAATATATTCAAACAAAACAATCAAATAAGCACAAGAAAATAAAAAATACGAGAGGATAAAAACTTCAAAGAATCTTACAAATAATAAATTACAAAATTGCACTAAAAAGGAAGATACACTTAAAATTTGAACATACAAAATAAAGTCTCTAGCATCAACAAAGAGGTACATAGAACTAGACTTTATAGTACAATGCGAAGTCAGAAGATTAGGTTGTAATATAGAGTAATATGAAAACTACATCTACAGCTACATTAGTCAAACAAAGGGGCTTTACGGTGTAAGATTCTTAATTAAAAAGAAAATAAAAACCCATTAAAAAAAATCATAGGAATCTCGGAGAAAGTCTTGTCAATAATACAAGCTTACGCGTTCAAAGGAGAAGAAGTCTTGAAATTCTACAACGACGTCAAAGAAGCACATAACTTTGCAGATAGATAAGGGCGATTGGCGATTTAAGGGAGATGGGCGATTTCAATGCAAAAAGAAAAGAATAGGACACCCAAAGAAAGAAGAAAACTTTTTCATTGGCAATTACGGGTCCGGAGAACGCAATGAACAAAGAGAAAAATTAATAGATCTTTCTTCAAGAAAAGGCCAAACAAAAAATAGACGTGGATATCACCTGATCAAGCTACAAAGAACGAAATAGACTTAATAATGACCAACAATCCCAATAATCACAAATTACGAAACTTTTCTGACCACTAGTTAGTGGTCAGAAGGGAACAACACATCTGAGATTAATAATATTAGAACAGAAAAAATTGTTGCTCACTACCAATCACAAACTTACTTTAAAATACTTCTTCCGAAACAATCGTTTCAGAAGAAGTACAAAACTATCTCAAATGCCTGTCGAAGAAGTTAGATGACAAAACAAGAGTCAAATGTTCAAAAATACTATAACATAATAGAGAAATCAATAAAGAACAGCTTAAACTAAAGAGCCCATTTATACCCTATTAAGTAACATGTTCAAAGTAACAAAGAAATCTATCCAAACGGACTATAGCAAACATAGACATGAAATAATAACAAGAATTTAAAGCAAATTTAGAAGCACGAAAAAAGCTCTTAAGGAAAACAAAAAGGAGGAAACAAAATCAAGAAAAAAATTAATTAAGCAACAAAATTCTATAAGGAGTTATACGGATAGAAAGATAATTTAGGAGGGTAGTCAGAGAACGAAGCGCCAAACGCCATGGTCTACCTCTTTCGCCTCGTCCACAGTCATCAATCTCTTCATACATGCCCTCCGAGGGGACCTCATGCTTTGTACGTGACCTTCCTCCAGCATCTATGAAACTGTATTGTTGAAGGTCAACCGTGGTCTCCCTCTACCTCTCTTACTGCTCATTTTTCCATCAATTATTTTTTGCCATTCTTTTATCACTCATTTGTTCATCAAGCCCAAACCAGCTGATCATGTTCTTCTTCATTCTCACTATGACATCCTCACTAGTATCTGACATTCTGTGTACCTCTACATTGCAGATTCGATCAGCTAAGCTGGCTCATAAACTGATATTCTATGAAGAGATTGCATCTCCTCAGCATTCATCTTTCTTTCATTCTTCTTCTGTAATATCCACGCATCACTGCCTTACAACAGCGTCGGTACCAATGCTGCATTGTGTAATGTGCAGCTGTGCTGAAGTTTCACTATCTCATCAACAATACAATGACGATGATGATAAGAAAATAGAAGTTAAAGAAGTATTAGGCAACCAAAATGTAGAATTTTTGTTACACAATGCCTCTAAGCTGAATTGAAGAAGTGTTTGAACACATCAGAAAACTCAAAGTTGGAAAAAGTCCTGGACCAGATGGTTTGCCTAATGATGCCTTCAAACTAGTTCAACACTTAACAAAATTATATTATATAATATAGACACTTGTTTAGCATTTAAAGCTACACAAAACTTACTTGTAATATTTTTAATAGAACCACACCATCAGAAGAATGATCAGTGCCAACAAAACGGGCATGAGTTACAGCATCTGCTATATCTTCCACTGTCGCAGGAACACTTGGATGTGTTGGGTCTAAAAGCATGTAAATAATTACTGTTCTCACTCCAACAAAGAATACATTCAATTTAAAAATAACAATATAGATGAATATAATATAGACAAATACATAAGATATTCAATTGTCCAAAAAATATATATTGTGAAACTTTTGTCTCTGTAAAATTGCATTAACAAAAAATTACTTTGTTAATACATATATGTAAAACAAAATGTGTTACAGTAAACCTTGACAATGATTATCAATTGCTAATATCGCTAATCAAAATAAACATATAGGTTTATTCTCACCTATTAAACCATATGATAGAAATTTATGAATAGCAGATAGAGCTAGACTAGTTACAGGTCCAGTAGTCTCTTTACTTCTTATCACTTCTAGGAAAGGACCTAAGTAAGTCGCAGGATCTAAGAGACGCAAGTCGTCCACTTGATTTAAGATAGTTTTCAAGTCTTGGAAGGTCCTCATGAGCACGTCATACTCCTCGTTTGGGAAGGAATGTGAGCCCCAGCGGGTGCTTCGTCGCATGGCGGTGACCAGCATGGCCATCTCGCCTTGCACCACAAAAATGCCATTGCCGGGTAAAGACATTTTTACTAAAATTTATTGTAAATTATCATTCACAACAACGACTTTTCGATAAATGTTTATTAAATAATTGCTCACAAACTACATATTGTTCAAAATTTTCACGGTAATGACATCACTGTTAAATTGTTTGTAATTATTTACAAAATATGGTGTAATTATAATTAAAATCAATAGGAATTTTCAAGTTGATAATAAAATTCCATCACGAATGAAAATCATATCATGTTGACGTTTCACAAATTTAATTATTCTATTCACCGCCAGGTGGCACCTAAGAGATTTTGACTTAGATTCTTACCAATTTGCCATCCTTTGATCGATTTCATTAAAATTTATCGATTTTATTTGCAATGTGCACTTTGTCTTAAATATATATTTTTTATAATGGTAACATTGTCAAAAATGTCGGACAACCGTGGTTTACTACTCTGACAAAATTTCGAAGATTAGAAATTTTATATTGACGTCTTAGAAATATTATAATTATTAGGTGTCACATGTAATTGTAAGTTTATAACATTCGTAATTTTTAAACACACAATATCTTTCTAATAATAAGGATTTCTTTTAGTGAATGTGCGTTGTCACGCGTGCAATGGTTATCGACACAGATTTGTCAAATTGTTCTTTTTGTGCTGTTGCAGTTATTCTTAAATGAGTATCTGATTACGTTGCAGGCGAATCCTAACCTAGATTAGCGCGACCATGGTTAAAAAGAAGAGACAAAGCGATCCAAGTGAGAATGGAGACGAATCTACGGAGTCGTGCGACGAAACTATCAAATCCGCATGTCCTCATGTAGCTAAAGCTGTGGACCTTGCGAAGCTGAAAAAATCATTAAAAACTGGGGGCTTCGAGAAAGAATGTGCCGAGTGCAAAAAGAGTCCTAAGAACGAAGTCGACGACCCTAACTATGAAGAAGACCTTACATTATGGATGTGCCTACGATGCGGAAGCCAACTATGTGGTCGGGCAAGGAACAAACACGCCCTGAACCACTTTAATACGCCACACTCTGACTGTCATGCTCTTACTGCTAACTCTACTACTTGGGAAATCTATTGTTACAATTGCAACAATGAAGTTACAGCTTCTAGCTCCAAAAAACTCCACGAGTGCATCGAATATTTGAAGAAGCAAGCCTCAAGCAATCCTAAATTACCTCCTATAGCTTTACCACTTGAAAGTCAAGGACCAATACTAGAACTATCAATGCCAGTAGATTCAATGTCACGAGATAAAGGAAAAGATAAGGCTATAGCTCTAAACTTGCCCAGAGTTCGTGGATTGACCAATTTAGGGAATACATGTTTCTTTAATTCTGTGATGCAGTGTTTGGTTCAAACTCCTTATTTATTGAATGTTCTTCAAGAGCTGGCAACTCCTGGAGAGAGGTTTACTTTACCAGGTGGAAAATTGAAACTCAAAGCTGACAACAATGGTGATGATGGCAAAGAAGTGGAGCTTCCACCAATAACAGGCCAGTTAGCGGAATGGGGAACTCTAACAAGAACCTTGGCTGAGACTTTAGCAGAATTACAAGCAGGTATGTTAAATATCTTGTGTTTTACAAGTACTTAAAAATCTCAAATTTAATTGTATATATATATATATATATATATATATATATATGAAATTTCTATTAACTGCCTTAACAACTGAGCTATAGCATTGACATAGACAAGATATCTCTAAAGAGATAAGATAGTATAATATTCACAATTGTTAGAAATATTTGTACTAAATAACTTTTTTCCAATTTTTTTATTCATTGGTGATAATTTACATATCACTATGACATTGCCCATATTTATCATGTAATGTATATTAATATCACAGTTGGCTTAATAAATAATATGAATAAGATTTATCTTATCTTTCTAACAATTGTGAATATTATACGAAAACAAAAGAAATATCTTCTAAGTCAACCTAAATAGAATGTAAAATTAGTTTGACCTATTTACACAAGCAATGTGGTGTCCAAAAACACAATTTTAAATATCAAGGTCTTAGTAGAGCATTAACTGATCAACAATCTTGAATAGGAACAAGAATTTAAAAGATTTTTTTTATTTTTTTTTTATTTTCTAACTCTGACTTCTGACCTTGAATTTCACATAGGGAAATTGATTAGTTTATTTTCCTTCCTCTGATAACAAGACAAGTTCAATCTTCAGTTCTCCTACTCAACATGCAATCTTTAAACTATTGGGGGGTGCGTGGAGAACAAACTATCTTAACTATGATTTCTTCTGCCTACTTCTACTATATATATTAAGGCATAAAACATTAAAAATATTTATACAAATTTTAAAAATATTTGTTCACCATTATGGTTAGAGTAAGTTAATTTTTAAAAAATTTGAACATTACTTTAAAAATATTGCTCCACTTCTGTTTAATAATAATACAAGACTACAAACTTAATTCTTACAACATAATGTCTTGTTATACATGGAATATATTGAAATATATAAAGGAAGGCCGGTTGTAGCGCAGAGGCACAAAGTGTGACTGTAAAATCGACTAGATGTGGGTTCGATCCCCACTTGAGGAAGTGAAATATTTATTTACATTACTAATTTTATTTCTACGCTCTGGTGTTGGGGCATAGGCGCGTGGCGTCAAGTTCTGTTCTCCAGAATTCGGTGGAAAGTGGGGAATGGAGTAATTTAACAGCAGGTTCCATCTGCCTATGCTGCTGTGTGCGGATACAGTGTGAAGCTGAAAAAAAAAATAAAGAAAAGAAATATAAAAATCTGGGAAATTTTTTTGTTCAGATACTTAATATTTTCTTTAATACTACTTTTCTTAAATTGTACTTTGTTTTTACTCGCAACTTTTCACTCATCCACTTCCACTGGTTGACTGAAAGAGATCTCTTATAGAGATGAAGGTGGACTACTACTGGTGGATGAAAGAATGTTATAATATATACTTTATGGATGATTGAGATTGTATATTCAGTCACCGTACTGAATTATCTTCATTTCCCTGCACTGGCAAGACAATCTCTTGAATTTGGGTTTAAGTGGAGATGAAGTATCTAAACAAAATAACAGTCACATATGAAATTGTTATAAAGTTGAGTTAAATTTCATATGTGCAGTTGTGATATATATATTTTTGTAATGGTTATCGTTATTCTTCGAGGCCGGTCGTGGCGCAGTGGCACAGGGCGTGACTGTAAAAACCGACTGGTTGTGGGTTCGATCCCCACTCGAGGAGATGAAATATTTACTTAAATTTATATTTCCATTTCTTCGCTCTGGTGTCGAGGCAAAGCGGGGCGTTGAGTTCTGCCACTCAACACGCAATGCCTCCAAAATTCGGCAGAAAGTGGGGAACGGAGTGTCTTAATACTAGGTTCTCCTGCCTACCTGCTATGTGCGGAATACTGAAATCTCCATTAAATCACAAAAAGATTCTATGGTTTCACATATTGTGTATAAATATGGCTTTAAATCTTTTTAATACTAAGTTGCATAATAAATAAGTCTATTAGAGACTGAAAGTAGCTAAATATATCCTGAAACATTCTCAGTATTCATATTAAATATACAATTATAGTAACAATTTAGTGATGTAATTTATATAAATTTTAAATAAACACTTGTTATTCTGTTGTTTAATTAATGTAATGTAAGCTAAAATGGCATGTTTTCTAATGTGTATTACATACAATATTGCATATAAAATATTGCAAATGACCATCTATGGATAAAACCATAGGGTTTAATTAAAGTGGTGCAGGAGCACAAGAGTTGTAACGCAACAGATTGTGAGTCTGATTCCCATTCAAGGAAATGAAATGAGTGATAAATGACTGAGTGGTGAAACCCATGGTGAGTTCACACGCATTGTCTTCAGAATTCCAGTTTCAAGAACAGAAGTGTTTTAATGGGAACGGAGTGTCTTAACACTAGGTTCCAAGTTCCCTCTGTTTACCTTAATGTGTGCAGGGTACAGCATGAAGCTAAAAAAATGTTTTTTTTTAAGGTGAAGGTGGAGTCTACACACCCAGAAAGTTGCTATCAGCGCTAGTCAACAAGTTACCCCAGTTTGGTGGCGGCGACCAGCATGATGCACATGAACTGTTACGACATATGCTCGAGGCTGTGAGGTGAGAAATGGGAATTGTTTTTTTTAAATTGTGCACTTCCGTTCCCCACTTTCCGCCAAAATCCTAGCGTATTATACGTATTGCGTGTTGAATAGCGGAGTTTGCCGCGCGCTTTGCCTCGTTACCCGAGCGAGGAAACTGCGCCTGTCCTTTGGTCTGAAAGTCCTCTAAAGTGAAAGTCCTCTATTGTGCCGTGTGATCCCGACCTAGAATAGGATCATGCTGGTACTGGTGGTGTCGTAAGAGGCGACTAAAGTACGTGTGGTAGAGTCACGTCGTCAGGAATGGCAACACGCATGGGCAGACTCGACCGGATCATTCACCACCCCCGGTATAAAACTAAAAAAACTAAAACCGGCGTGAAGTAGTGGCTTTATGCCACTGCGTTTCGCATCAGGTAATGTCGGGCTCCGGCGCCCAACCCACCTTAAAGGCCGGCAACGCACCTGTAGCTCCTCTGGTGTTCGGTAATCACATACCATCAGGTGACCCGCACCCGTCGTTTGCCTTGTCCTTTTCCATAAAAAAAAAACTTTCATAAGTGCACTAATCAAAAAAAAAATTATCAAACTATAAACTGCATTATGTTTAAATATATCCGTAATTATTATCTAACTTTATAAGAACATTTCTTTTTCAGATCAGAAGATCTCCGACGGTATCAGTCTGTAATCCTGAGCAGTCTGGGCATGAGCTCCAAGGTGGACCCAGCCAAAGTTGACGGAGAGGTCAAACAGAAAGTGAAGTTCTACGGACAACAGGCCTCTGATACTATGCTTAGACCTGAACAGGTATGTTTATTTATTTTCCAAATAATATTTTATTTATAAGTCATCTTGGCATGATGAGACAGCACCTAAATAAATGTAAATTATTTTTATGTCTCTATCTGATAATACAAAATGCTATGAATAATAGTGTCTAGTGCTATGAATGTGTCTTGGTACTTCTTTCTCTCTGTCTACAGTTCTATACAGACAAAATTAAACTTATAAAAATAAAACTTTCTGAAAAATTAAATTAAAATTATAATAATAGGTGTGGAATTAAGATCATAATAATTGGTATGGCTTAGGGAAAATGATTATGTATAAGCATAATGTTCCAAATTTTTTATACTAAAAAATTAAAATATATAATATAAATATACTTTGATTTTAATCACACGTAACTGGTAACTAAAATAATATAATAAATTTTAATTACTGTTAAAAATTATTTGTTTTTGTTAAATATTTCTTTCGCTAAAATGCCCTATTTGGA
This sequence comes from Heliconius hecalesia formosus, assembly GCA_018249775.1. NCBI lineage: Eukaryota > Metazoa > Arthropoda > Insecta > Lepidoptera > Nymphalidae > Heliconius > Heliconius hecalesia. Next base: position 5,404 of record DWMY01000885.1, on the reverse strand, counting down.
AACCTATTTCCACCACAACTAGCATGTCCAGATCTTCACTGTCTTATAATCTTTTTCATTATCATATCTATCTAGATCTTATCTATGTGGATATTCGTATTTAATGAATAAATAATATCGGGATTCTTTTTACCAAAAATATCGTTTTATCATAGTGGCACAAGCGTGTGAAACGCAACGATTGTAGGTTCAAATCACAATCGGGAGAATTAAATATTTAATATTTTCATTTTTTCGTCCCAGTATGAAGGCCTTTGCCTTAAGCGGCGTGGCATTTATTTCCGACACTATACATGCAAGCCTCGAGAACTCGGCGGAGACTGACGAACGCAGTGTCACACTAGACCCTCCCTCTGCCGACCTGAAGTTTAAAAACTTACCATATATTTTCCATTCCAGGTGTTTAGAGGTTTCCTAGTTTCGACACTAGAGTGCCAGGAGTGCTTCCATCAGTCGGATCGAGTGGAATATTTTCTTGATCTTTCCCTCCCAGTGGCGGCGTCCAGACCTCAGCCTCCAGCTTTGGTGCGGAGGAAAACACCTAATGGTGAGATTTTAAGGTTTATATAAATAACTAGCGACCACCTCGCTCGCAACTTCGCCCACTTGAACTAAATAATTATTAATTTACTAATTTCCATATTTTTCCTTTTCTAATAATAATATCATTACAAGAACAATATCTGTACAATAAAATTTGAGTCAATTCAATAAAACAAATACTTATAGCTTTTTTTTTCTGAATCGAATTCCGCCATTAAACATCACAATGTCTCGCAAATTTTGTGGTTTTTGGGGAATGGGACATGATTCTGTCTGCCTATACTTACTATGCTGGATAAAAATTTTAACTGTAAATATAATAACTGTCATACTTAAAAACCAGTAGAGCATTATAAGATGACACTAATAAAACTATATTTCAGAAGAGAACACAACAAACAGTCAGGAGGACAAATCTTCTAAGAATCTTACGCATGTTTTGAACAAACGCATAGCGGCCAGAAAAGCGGCCCGAAAGAATAAAGGTGCTTTAAATTTGAAATTAACAGTTAAAAACAGTGTGCTTTGCCTTTTAGTGCTGTAATGAAAAAATATTTAAAAAAATTATTAATATATTTTGTTGGTTTTTATTTGTTGTATAGCTATTTCTAATTGATAATAATAATCACTGATATTAAAAAATCAGATTATTTTATTAAAAAATGAGTAAAAAATTTCTTTAATAACAAATTGTCTGTGTTCCAGGTAACTCATCCAAAGATAAATCAGGAGATGTAAACGGCAAAGAGGATGGTAAGTCATCTTCGGAACAATCAGATGCTGACATTGAAGACAATTTGGAAGATGTGCCTCGGCAAACAGAAAACCATAATACAGCTAATATTCCAGCAGTGGCCCACACTGCTGCCAACTTTGCAGCCTACCATATGGAGTCAGGATACAGCACTGAGAAGGTTACCAGTACTGATTCAGTAAGAACAAGCCCAGTTGATCTTGATAAGGAAAAAACTGATAACACACCAGAAGCTACTGATAAGGATGATGATTTTGGATCCACGGCTATTCAGTTAGAATATAAACCTTTGATAGCGAACTTCTCAAACCCGGATTCAGGAGTAGCAAGTCCTGAAAACACCAAGCACAATTCCACGGAAACTGTAGATAATGTGGACTCACCAATCAATGGGAAGGAACTGGGCAGCCATAGTTCTTTATCAAGCGAAATAAATCTAGATCTTTCTAGTCCTCAACATAATAAACTGTCTCCAGTCAAAAGTGATTATGAACGACCAGTGTCCAGGATAGCCTTTGCTCCGGAATACTCCAATGAAGTTGTCTCTAGAGGTATCAGTGTTCAAGCGAGCAGAGATCTCTTTGAAAACAGCTGGGAGCTTAACAATAGGAATGCTGACTCCATCTTCAATGAGATGAAACAGGATGTAACAATTAAATTGGAGAAATTAAAACTGGACATGGATAATAAGCCGAAAACGCTACCTTCACCAGAAAAGATAATAGAGCCGCCCCCAGTGAGACCAAAGATGGAGTTAGAAAACAATGTGACTCGGGATTCATTGTCCTTCGCGCGACAGAGTCCCCTCTCCCCGCGTTATGTATGCGATGAGGACGAATGCAGCGTACAGTCCTGCCTCAGTCAATTCACGGCGTTGGAACTTCTAACCGGCAATAATAAGGTGGGGTGCGACACCTGCACCGAACGAATCAACGGTAAAGATGGCAAGACTGTCTATACTAACGCTACTAAACGCTTCTTAGTGTCAAGCCCGCCGGCCATCTTAATATTACATTTGAAACGATTCCAAATTGGACCAAGGTGCATGTTCAGGAAAATGTCCAAACATGTCGACTTCCCCACAATTCTTGACTTAGCGCCGTTTTGCGCTATGGATAAATTGAAGAAGCTGCCTAATGTAGCTCGCGGACAGAACGAACTACAATATTCTTTATATGGCGTGGTCGAACATTCTGGAGGCATGCACGGTGGTCACTACGTTGCATACGTAAAAGTACGTGCGCAAGTCAAAGCGGGTGATCCTCGATGGTGGTTTTTGCCTAAAAGTGCGAATATTCCGGCTGGAGACGACGCAGACTCTGAATCCGACTTATCCGGGTACGAATCAGGTGAAGGCCCTCAAGCCCCCGCCGCGACAGGCAAATGGTACTATGTGTCAGACAGCATGGTGTCAGAAGTCAGCGAAGAAAAGGTCCTCCGAGCTCAGGCCTACCTACTCTTCTATGAAAGAATCGTATAAAGTGATTTGTTAAGTGAGTGAGTGTACGCTGTAAATAGCTTTGGCTTCATCGACCTCGACGAGTGACGTCATTACTGTTCGTAAAACGGATGTAGTATTAAAGTCGGATAGATTTTAAAATGGCCGTAATCCTAATAATATATGTTAATCGACTTTTGACTTTAGCTCTTTCTTTCGATCAGAAAAAATATCTTTTTGAAAGTCTGGCAAGAGATAGGATGTAGTCGTATGACGTATATTGTTCGTTTTAAATACATAAAATTAGGTATTACACTTGATTCATCCGTATACACTTAAAGGTTATGATTATTAATAGTTATATGCTATAGTAAACTGTCATGGTTCCTGTATGTTTTACGAACGGCAAACGCACTCATGTCATGTTATGTTTTGTTGCTATATAATTATGTTATTGATTAGACGCTTTTCAACACCTCTACATACTGACATATTGTGGTCTGAAGGTGCTCCTACACAATGAATTTCTTTTAACATAATAAAACAGTAACTTATGAAACATATTATTTATTTTTATTCTATAACTCATAATCCTTCTGATTCTAAAAATTGTATTATTTTATTACATTTTCTTCAAACATGTCTCATTACAATCAATTTACATAATTAATCGAGAAACCTTTATTGGCAAAAGAATTTAAACAAACTCTAAACAGCTTAATAAATATTAATATACAGTTAAATTTATTCTGTACCAAATGAACTATTGAAAATGGCACATTCATTTCAATTATTTTGTGTGTGATTTTTGAAATTGTCGATATTCATTTCGATAAATTTCGCGCGTGAGGGAAAGTTTTCTATTTAGACATGACTAGATGAAAGTGATATAACGCATTTTTGGATTTTCAATGTTCTATACGTGAATGATGTTGGTGTTATGTATATTTTAGAACTTCACTACTTGATGAAGGTATCATTTACACATTTTTTTTTAAATCAGCTTTAAAATTTTCAAAGTTTTGAACTCGATCTTCTTGAAATTAGAGTTTTGCGACATATCACCTTCATCCACTCATGTCTTAATTTAGTCTCGTATAATTTCCCTAAAATCATTCAAACAAATAATATAAAGCTATCTTCCACATTGTGTTGGTGTACCTTTATTTATTTACAAAACTGGTCTCAGTTGGATTCCATTACCAATCAACATGTATGTACACTAAAATATGTTTTCTATGATGACGAATAAACCATACTGGGACCAATGAGAAGTTGACCTAATATTGAACATGATAAAAAAACATTATTACTCCATATTCAATGGCACTGTCTTCCATTGAAATATAAACATTTTATCATAGTTCTAATTTCTGCATATGTTAAGTATTAAATAATAGCCGGATTGGCGATTAGACATTAAATATTGTTTTTAATTGTAACAATTTGTTATGAACTAACCAGTGCCGGATTCAACATAAGTTAAGTCAGCAATAGCTTGAATGAAAGGCGCTCGATCTCAATTGCAAAATAATTGAAAAATAATAATTTACTATATATATATTATTCTGGAATATTCACAATATATAATATTATTATTATTTTATAATAATAAGCGGTGTTAATCCGGCCCTGTCTAAACCTATTCTTAGCGTATACCATATTTTACCATTCATTTCTAAGGCTGTTGTAAGCCATTATCGTTATTTATTGTGTTTTGTGATGTGTAATTATTATTATATTCTTGTCAAATTAGAATATAAAGAATCATTTTACAATTTTTTCAATATAATGTCAACTAATGATGATATTTTGTTTTATTATTCATTTCAATTATTTAATTAATAATTATATTATTTTCTGTGGTAATGCATCAAAATCAGGTCACTTTGTATATGGACGATATATTTTTAATACTAAAATAATATCCTTTTGTCTCACTTAAGAATTAAGTGATCAATTTAGTTAACTTTATTCTTTATTTGAATATTTTTGTTCTAGAACAATCGTACGTGACACGATTTACTTCAATTATAAAGGTGAATCTGTTTTAAAATATCCTTATATTTTAAATATATATATATGTAATTTTAGTATTTGAATATATATTTTTCAAGATTTGTGTTTTACATATTATTTTCATATCAGTAAGTATTATTATACTGATTCTCCTGTTGCTTATACCAGATAGTTTTGAAGCAAAGTAAATAGTGTGTGTTGTTAAATGTTGATTGTGTTATTATATGTATTTGATATTTTTTTATAATAAAACACACATGCTATTGTGTCACGAAGAGGTATATTCAATAAAATAGTTTAAAAACTTTAAAGTATTGTTATTTATATTGCTTATATATTTTTTATTTGTTGTTTCCATTTTATATAGGTATTAATAACAATGACTACTTAAAAAAATTGTAATAGTTTACATTTTATTTGTTATGCAATTGCAGAAAACTGGATGAATTATTTTTAGTTTTCCGATCTATTTTCTCAAAATACGGGAACTACTTGATTGAAGACATTGAAAAATATTATATGGTGTTAGAAATCGGAAGTGGGTAACGTTTTTAAAAAAAACACGTTAAAAACACACATCGTCTATATGATTCTAAACTATTTGGAAAGGGATACTATGTAATTGCAATAAGCGATATGTATCACCTACT
>DWMY01000884.1:0-18244 GCA_018249775.1 Heliconius hecalesia formosus | reverse complement strand
AAGCGCGGCGTTGAGTTCTGCCACTCAACACGCAATGCCTCCGAAATTCGGCAGAAAGTGGGGAACGGAGTGTCTTAACACTACGTTCCCTCTGCCTACCCTGCTGTGTGCGGGATACAGCGTGAAGATAATTTATTTATTTTTTTTATTTAATTTTAGTGATATATACATTAAGCATCCGTGTGGTTAATATATAAAGTTTTAATCTTATGCAATTATTTATTCCTAAAAGAATGGAACCCAAAATTGATATATGTATATGCGTCTATATAACATAATTATAGAATGCTAGCAAGGTTGTTAATTATGTAATTAATATTTAAGGCTTCACTCCACCCCAAAGATGAAGAGAGTGAACAGCAGACAGCGACACTAGTTGAAAGTGCACTCAGTCTATACAATACTGTTGGAGAAACATTCAAACAATCAACACGCGCGGGCGGTTATGTAAGTTATTTTTTTAAAATTTATAACATATAAATATTATTTCATCATTTTTTTCATACAAAATATTTGAAAAATATTTTTATAATTCAGATGCTATTGACTTTATTTCTCTTAACGATTTTTTTAATAATGTTATAGTTGTAATTATGATAATGCCAATGTGTGTGTATCTCTGATCCTAAATGTTATTAATGTTTTAAATGCACGTTTTGACAGGTATATCAGAACCACCTCATGATCGGTGCTTGGGTGTTGCTCTGCGGCTTGCACCACGCGCTCGCCGGAGCTCCCGGGCCCACAGCTTCTAAGAGCCCCGCTAAAGTACCCTCGCGTCCATACAACCTTACTAAGATGTAAGTAATCATAAGTCTAATTACTATTAAAAAGGAGATATAAAAGACGTCAGCCTGTCTAGAACTATCATCAATTCATTTCTAGAACATACATCAAAGGCAACAATAATACAAATTTTGAATTTAGTGATGATTGACAGAGAAGTTCAAATGATAATACACGCGTTGAACGCTAATACGTATTAAAAGCGACTCCTTAGGCACCTACGCTTGGCTCTGAGCTCGTCAACCTGCACAGTGAATACAGTGACTGCTAAGTAGTATCTTCTCTCCAAATATGTACAATCGTAACAATTTCCCAGGCAACAAGGTCTCACGGTGGTGTGGGTGGCGCTGGGCGGGCGCTGCCTGGCGTGGACGGGCGCGCTGCTGTCGGACGCGCGCCTGGAGGCGCTGAGCGCGGCGAGCCCGGCCGCGGCGGCCGACGCGCCCGCGCCGCTGCACATCCTGGCGCACCACACCGCTCACCAGAGGGAGCTGAGGCTCGTGTCCGCTGCTCCCTTGCATCAGGTATTTTAGTCTTTTGTTGTAGGAGTCAAATTTTATATTAACTTGTTTCTGAGATTATTAGATTACTAAAGTATAAGTAACCATAAATAAATAACGTGAAGCTGATAAAAAATCAATGTAAAAAAAACAAAGATGGGATCTGTAATATGTACTATAAATTCTTTTTAATATCTATTCGCTCTATTTTTTTTCTTTTTAATATCTTTATTCTCTGCTATATAATATTATTAAACATTCGTATACATGTATATGTTATATATCATCATCAGCTATTTGTATCACTCGGAGTGGTATGCTACCGCAAAGCGACCAACCTGAAGCGGGCGGTGGTACAAAAGCAGCACCAGGACGCCGACGCTGATAGATCCGACTCGACTGTTTACTTCCAGGACATGATACTATGCTCGGAGGATTCTGAAACTGATGATGGTAATGATAAAAATTGTTATATTTCATTAATATTTTTGAATCCCACAATAATAAAATATTCTACAATAATATATAACTAAAATCAACGATATTATATTTTCATTAAACCTTGCTTATAAAAGAAAACTGCTTTTTATTATAGTTTCTTTATAAAGTATTGTACTATGTATTTTTTTTTAATTTAACTCTCACACAAATACTGTAATAGTGTGCAGTAAAGTCCACGACAGGGATATAAACTTATAACTATCGTGCTTAGTAAGGCCTTTTCAATTGTAGCACATTGGCCATGATAACACGGAATTTCTATAATGTTTTAATATTTGCTTGATTTCATAGAAGATAGCGAACCTCTCTTCGGACTTTGGTTCGAATCGACGCTCGTGGCTCCCGACGCGTTGGACAGCGGCCTCACCCGCGCCGGCGCCAACGATAACGACAACTCCAACGAAACTAATACGCGTCCACAACAAGCAATCGTGCCTGATAAGGCTGAACCGTACTCTGTAAGTATTTGTTTGTGTTAAAAAAAAATTTAGAAAACGTATGAAAATCCATCATGCGCTTCTTGGCCTATTTTAATATTTTTTTTTTAACATATGTTATAAACATGGGTGCATATTTAAAAAAACATTTTTACAGTAACTTTTACGAGCGAAGCTTCTTAAATAAGCTAATGTAAAAAGTAATAACGCCATAAATAAATAATCTACATTGTAAAATGTAGATATAAAGTTCAATTGGCTAATTTGTTCTTGGAAAATTTGGAGTTTTGGGCGTGTTATTTAAATAATTTCATTAATTTTGTTTTTTTTACAGTACATAACATTAGCAACGGAAGTCTTTAACCTGTTGACGGAAGAAATCCTCGGCGAAGGTGTAGAAAGGCTAGGACCAAATGCACTTCAACTTCATGAAGCACACCAAGCATTGCTGGTCGCCCTTGCTAAGGATCTTGATAGAGAGACTGCTAGAACTGATACTGGTATGTATGATGACTTTTCTATGTACGTGTATACGTGGCCATCGTGGTTTTAGTGACACAGTGTCTGATTGTAAGTGCGATGGTTGTAGGTTTAATTTCACTTGAGGAATGAATTATTTTTCATTACCATGCTCTAAGAAGCGCGTAAAAAGTACAATGATAAGTTCCTCCATTTAATATGTGTTAAGGACTGGAAAGTGAGGAAACTTCTCTGCCTAAACCTTTAGAATCTCTGGCTACTAATGTGAAACGAAAAAAATGTAAAAGTGTTATTAAACCAAGCTACAAAGTACAAAGTTTATTTATTGTAAGTATAAATTTATAAGATAAACAAAGCATTTTAATTTTTTAATTTAATCATTTTGCCAAATAGGGATTGAATCTACAACTATTGCGTGTACATAATCTCCTCTATCTGTGCTATGATTATATTATCAATTTTGATGTTGTTACCAGTTTTTTAAAATGAACATTATAATTAACTTTATAAATAAAATACCAGTATGTGTACTAAATAAATCTATTTTAATAAAATGTTTTTAATTATTATGCTATAGATTTATTTTATAAGGTAATTTAATTTCAGGCACAATATCACCATGTTTTGGAACTCGTCTTGGTTCTTTATACGCAGCATTCAGTTCAGCGCTAGTGCGTTACTTACATAACTTACAGCCTGTGTTGCAACAACAACTTGTGAGCACCGGATCCGAGAGAAATAATATGACACCATTACACGTAAGTTTTTTTTTAAAATCAAATTAGTAAATGTTTTTTTTTGTCACATAAGGCAAAATTTTATTAGACTGACAGGAGAAGATACGGGACAGTTTTCTGTTCGATTCCTATTTGGGGAAATATTTTTTTACCTTGGTAAACCCGGTCACTAACTCGCAATGTCTTGAATGTTAGGCGGTGCTTAGGGAATGGAGTGTCGTAAACCTAGGTTTCACCTACCTGCCTTGCTATATACGAGATATACCTAAAAAATTTAATACCTTATTATTTTTCAGGTTGGTCCTCGTGTAGCTAAGCTGCTAGGCGGTATGGTCCTCAGTAAAGCGGCAGCTGACCGCGAAAACAGCATACTCGTTATGTGGCATAAAATTGTTAACACACTACAGGAGTGCGCACTACAGAGTCAACCCAGTCAGGACCATGATTATGAAGGTACAATAAAGTTTCGTTTATTTATTTAGAAAACGTATAAAAAATTGGACGTAGCGGGACTCGATCCCGCACCTGCTGGAAACCGACCTGGTTGGATAAATGTTTAAAAAAAAGTTTCGTTCATCTTTGTAAATTTATAAATTAATATGAAATTAGGTATATGATGAATTTATTTTCTATTTTATATAGAATTAAGTAATTATTTTTTACTTTCAAAATTATGGAAACTTTGTTTGCTTGTGAAAATATATTATTATTATAATTTAATTTTGTTACTATTTACTTTGACTATTTAACTTTATAATGTTTTTGTGTAATTTACAAATTAACTAATAATATTTAAATAGAATTGACTATAACATGTTTTTTATTACAGATTTGAATGTTGAACATGCACAACTTTTGGTATATTTATTCCATTCATTGACATTAATGCAAAAGAAATCTGTTCTTCTTACCACATCTAATGCAATAATTAAAGTAAGTGTCTATAATACATATATATTTTTTGGTTTTGTTAAATATGGCACCACTATATGTTAACAGATATGTAAATAAGTCATTATTTGTAATAGAAATTTTAAATGTTTAATGTTTATTGTATTTTTCTTAAAAACAACAAAAATTTCGATAACATGCATTCATACGTCTATTGTTCTTTTTGTAAGTCTCGTCCTCCATGATTATAAAATAATTGCACAATATAATATAATTTTTTTCTTTCTTTACTTGTAGGTAGTTGAAACGCTTGGAATAAGCGATAGGAAGCGCGCCATGAACCTAGCACCACATCAGCTTATGTTGACTACAAGACTAATGTTGCTGCTGGAATATCTCATGAAACATTTGTACGATGCTCCACAGTGCTTGTTACAACAGGTAAATAATATTTACAGAAATACAGTATGATGTTGTTTTTTTTTTTTTTAAGAAATGTTTCGTTGCCAAAGTTAAGCAATATATATTTCTTTATTTATCTTCTTATATTTTATTCTCAGATTGAATGGAACTTAGTAATATCACCTGGATTAGCCCAACCGTCATCAGAAGCAAATAATTCGGGCATGAAGACGACAACGGACGATGGTCTACTAAAATCCCGTATTTACTGCCAAGTGCCCCTCATAGAGACGTCTTATAAACCATCGCACAGATCGTCACAGGATGACTCGTCGATGCGACCCAAGTTCTATGCACTCACTAATGCTGAAATAAATAATCAAGTATGTAAAAATTATTGAATTGTGAAACTTTTATATTTACTGCACTTGATCACAAGGTTGTCGGTTCGATTCCCACTCGAGAAAATGAAATATTTTCATTTCCTCGCTCTGACAGTTGAGATCGGCGTCGCAACACACATTGCCTTCAGAATTCAGCGGAAAGTGCGAAGCGGAATGTCTTAACACTAGACATGCTACATATTATTATTATTTTTTAATTCTTTGCTAATACATTTGTAATCTACAGGAAAATCCCAAACTAGACGGCCTCGCATGCAACTTCGTGCTAGGAACACCACACAAACTGAAATACCCACTATTATTAGACGCGTTACTCTCACTATTGAATTCAGCGTGTTTGTGCGACAATTCACAGTATCACAATTCTTTGTCAGCGTTAGCTGCGGCCAATTATTGTTTCCAGACAGCTTGGAGGTATGATTTCATAATTTTTGTGTATAAAATAAATCTATAATTAAAAAAATAAAATTAAGTGACTTTTTGTTTCTGATTACCTTAGGGTTAGAATTGTCATGAAATAAAAAAACAATAATTTAGTAATTACTGAAATTGCTAGATGATGTTAGGAATAATTTTGGTAATTGTCATTAAACAAATAATGGAAGGCAATAATAATACTGTAATAGTATATGGGATCTGTGTGACTGTGCTACACATAGTGGCACAGCGTCCGACTGTAAATGCGATGTGGTGGGTTCCATTCCCTCTACGGTAAATTAATTATTTTCTATACCTCAATCTAGTAAAAAGGCAAAACGGAAATTGAAGAAGAGAGTGTCTTAATACTATGTTTCCCTTGCCTGGCCTACAATGCCATGCCATGTTAGATACATCGTGGAGCTAAAATAAAATTAAGCACAATAAGACACGATATTTAATATAATTTAATTGTATTTTAATTATCAGATTAGTAATAAGCATGCCACCAGCAACACCACACATGGACAAGTTGCAAGCGGGCACAGCGGCTGACTTGCCCTCCCCGCTGCCTCTCCACGCCATCGTGTGGGCACCAAGAGCCGACGGCAAAAAGCTTTTTAATTCCTGGCTAAAAGACGCGCTTGTAAAACAAGGAATGTACACTCAGGTTAGTTTGTGATTTATATATAATATTGTACTTTTTATTTCTATTTGTCAATAGGATCAAGCTAACAGTGACACTTCCTCTCGTAGACTAGAGAATTCAGAGTCGGAAGGAACACTGCATTTCACTTTCTGCAGGCCACACACTGTGGGGAATGAAAATAATTGTAAGATCATACTGTTTATTTTACTATAATTTTAGTATGGGTGTTATATAAATAGAATAAAATACTATTAAAAAAGTATACAATATATGTATATGTTCACGAATACAATTAATTGATATAAAAATTATTATTATTCCTATATATTATTTTTTAACGATTTTTTTTTGCAGTATGCCGAAAACTTGCTAACGGGTGTGAGTGCGTCCTGTGACAATATCAAGTACACAGCTTGGCTTGCATCCGAAACTATTAAACATCTTAAACAGAATATGGGATGTAAGTTGATTTATAAGCTTATAATATATTATACTCGAGTATATTAGCGTTACGCTGTATTCCGCACAGAGCAAGATAAGCATAGGGAGCCTAGTGTTATGACACTCCACTCTACACTTTCTGCCGAATTGTGGAGGCATTGTGTATTGAGTGGCGGAACTCAACGCCGCGCTTTGCTTCGAACCAGACCAGAGCGATGAAATGAAAATATTTAATTTCCACGAGTATTAATCGAACTCACAACCTGTTGCATTCTCAGTCACATGCTTGGGCCTCTGCCCCCCCATGTCTTTAGTAAAAAATAGTTTTTACTAAAGACATGCTTAATGATTGTACTATGCGAGGAATTTATAATGCTTGAATAAAACTAATAAATTTTTAAATACATATAAATTTTATGCTATTTTTTTTGGTAATATAGCTTTATGATTTTTTTAAGATCTACATATTTTTTGTTTTAGCCAATGGTCTACCTAGTCTTCTCGATGTTATATCGTGCGACGCAGCTCTAATGAGATTGAAAGTTTGTCTTGTAGACTCAGCTTCGACATCTGAAGCACATCAGTTCATGCCTGATTTATTGGATTTATTGGAAACTATATTAGAATGTTGCCGGTAAGTAAATTATATATTTACATAATTTTAATTATATATACAAAAAATGTGATGTAATTTTTTTTAATGATATATACAATGTTTAAAATATTTTATAACGAATTGTTGTTAGTTTTTTTGTTACGAAAGTTAACGAAAATTAATGTAATAACTTAATAAACATTTATTTATATAGTTTATTTCTTAAATACATAAGTTAAATGTTGATTTGGTAAACTCGAACAACTAGCTTTTTTTCCTAATTATAATAATAAATAAAAAAATAATAATTGCATAGTAATATTTTAATTTGATTGAATTGTTTTTTACATTTTTAAGCTTTTTTTAAATATGAATTCAAAATGAAACAGGCTAAGCGCCAGCATGGAAATAGACGCACTACGTGAAACGGAAACGGACACGAGCAACGCGTCTCGCGGCGCCGACGACGACGCGGTGTGGGCGGCGCGCCTGCGCGTGAGCGGCGTGGCGGGCGTGGAGCGCGTGGCCGGCGTCAGCGCGCCCGCGCTCGGCACCTGGCTGAAGGTGCAGCTCACGCACAACGTGGCGGCCGCGCTGGACGCCTGCGCCGTGCCGCCCTCCGTCATTGTTGATACGGTATGTGTCAGCTTCACACGGTAGGCAGAGGGAATGTAGTGTTAACACACTTTCCGCCGAATTTTGGAGGCATTGCGTGTTGAGTGGCGGAAGTCAAAGCAAGGAAATGAAAATATAAATTTAAATAAATATTTCAATTTCTCGAGTTGGGATCGATCCCTCAACTAGTCGAACTATAATACATTGCTCTATCATAGAAAGCTCTGTTTTATATTCAATATTTTTACACTAAAGTTGTTTTGTCTTAAAGTATAACTTGTCTTATGTTATAAATAAAAATAATGAACTTGCTATTAATGATGTAGTAAATATAAACGACTATGCGTGAATGTAGTACATTAAAAAAACCTTAACTTTTTGTTAATAGGAGCAGAAAAATCTATGTTAGAAACATTCCTATCTATTAACGCATATATTAGTCCAGTACCTAAAAAATAATAAAACACAAATAAATATAAAATATTTTATCATTCAGTCCGCCTACGAATCCCATGTGATTCCATCCGAGACAGCAGTTCTCAAACTGGTATCCTACCACACCACGCTAATGAGCGACAGGGACTATAACGACAAAGAAAAATATTCCATCAGAGCGTCTCTCACTGTCTTGGCGTACTCTGCGGCGCAACTCTTAGAAATAGGTTCCAGCAAACTTGCTGATAATGCATCGTTGACTAAGAAAACTTTAGACCTTATTGTACCAGCTTTGGTAAGTTGTCATTTTACTTTGATAAATTTGACTTTTATACATACATTTATATACAATTTAAATGAAAGTGATTTGTAACGTGTACCTGTCAATCTTTCATCTTTAATTTTCTTTTATTTTTGAAACCTCTCAACTCAGGATAGTTGAATTATCATTTTTTATTCATTTTATACTTTAAAAAAGTCTAAAATTAAATCACGCTTCACGCTATATCCCGCACACAGCAGGGTAGGTAGAGGGAACCTAGTGTAAGACACTCCATTCCCCACCTTATGCTGAATTCGGGAGGCATTGCGTGTTAAGTGGCAGAACTCAACACCGCGCTTTTGCCTCGACACCAGAGCGAATAAAATGGAAATATAAATTTAAGTAAATATTACATTTCCTCGAGTGTGGATCGCATCCACAACCAGTCGGTTTTACAGTCACACTTTGTGCCGCTGCGTCACGACTGGTCTCGATTTTATACTTTATTTTTGGAATATAGGTTAATTTAATAGTTCTTCGAAAATAAACATTCTTTTCATTAAATTGTCATTGTGTAGACGGATGCCCGACTGCAATTTCTATTGGATCCGTTGGCGGCCACATTGAATGCACTTGTCCCGCAAACTAATAAGGCAGAACAACTGCTACTTGAGCATATGTTGAAAACAACATACACCGTGTTAGTGGATCACTTGCAAGCATCTACGGAAAAGACTCTCGGACTTATGGTAACATATAAAATACTATAAATATATTAATAATAGATTATTAATCATATTGTAGTAAATAATCTAAAGTTGTTTTTCTAGTTTATTGTAAGACCAGACCAGATCACTATTGATTTTTTATCACTTTCTGCTGAATTCTGGAGGCATTGCGTGTTAAATGGCAGAACTTAACGCCGCGCTTGTCCTCAACGCCAGAGCGAAGAAATGGAAATATAAATTTAAATAAATATTTTATCTCCTCGAGTGGGAGGGAATCAAGCCCACAACCAGTCGGTTTTACAGTCACACTTTGTGCCCCTGCGCCACGACTGGCGACTGGCATCACTATTGATAATTGTTTTTTTTGCAGGTTATATACTGGGAAATAATACTAAATAGGCCAGCGGGCCGTGTGGCCTATGAAAATGTATTTGCTGACAACTCAGAATACGTGCTTGGCAAAATTTTACTATCAGCGCCCAATGCCCGTAGTGTTTACACTGAAGGAGTTATAAAGTAAAATATATTTTCTTATAAATTTCCTATATTTCTTGTGTTTTATTTGTTTTATTAATTTATATCTTTACTTGCAGGCTTTTCATTAAAATATTTAACGGTTGCGAAAGTTCAGAACTGAACAGTGCTCTTTGTTTATCAGTTTGTAAGTTCATTGGAATAGCGGACCAACAGAATCTTCTCAATCTCCTTTCTCACATCTGCCTATCTACACCAGGTAATTACCGTTTTATTTTCGAGACATTTTCGAATTTAGCGAAAGTAACACATTTTTCTTATTTTCTAAATAATAGTATTTGTTAAATGGACTCGCCCACAACTTCCCCCTTTTGAACTATACTTTTAGTTATTTACTTGTCTAAATTATAAAATGTTAATATTTAATATAGAAATATAGAGTTCAAATAAATATTGTTACAGCTTCTCCAACAAACGGTAACCCAGCCTCAGCCGCCGGATCTCCAACAGAGGCTGAACTGCCAACACCCACCTCCTCCGCGCCTGAAGGCAATCCCGCCTCGTTGGCTCTAAGGAACGCACTACGGTCCGTCTTCGGTACAGACGACGCGGCAAGGAATGATAACGGCAACAGAAATGACCAGGATCTGCCTGTGTTTGATACACCGTGAGTGTGGAAAATATATTTAATACATTTAATTTTATAATTAAATTTATTTTTGTATTGTAAAAGACATCGCGGCTCAGTGGGACCGCGATTGAGTATAAGCACGATCCCTACTCGGGGGAAAATGATATTGAAACAGGTACCCCCGAGTTCCGCCCTTCAACTTACAACGTCTTGATTATTTCAGCTTAGTATATGTATGATATACCCGTGAAGATTAAAAAAAATATAAATATTTATATTTTAAAAGGTGTCATTAAATTAATTTAATAAAGGTTATTACCGAAATCTAAATAAATAGTTAAATAAGTTCTCATTTAAAATTTATGCTTCTTCTGCAGCTATATTAAAGTCGGACTTTATATAGATAATTTGACATATTTTATTTTTGTTTTTTATAGATCTCCAGCCCCCAGAGCTCAGTCTGAAACAGCACAACAATCGGCTAATTCCGGTATGTTCGTAAAAATTACTTAACAACGAACAAATAGAATAAATAATTAAATATTGCTTCATCTTGTTATTTAAATATTAAAGTTATAAAATATTTCGTTAATAAATAAATGTTTCATTATTACAGGATAATTTGTTATTTTTCATGAATTGTTATCTTGTATGGTCGTTTTTAAAAAAAATTATACTTTAATAATTTAAGTAAAACTCCATATTATTTAAGGATATTTTAATAATATTATTTAAGAATATTATTTTAAATACACTTGTTCCAACTTATTTATTGAGTCATATTTAAAGTTTATTTAGAACTACATATTTATACTTTTTCTATCATATTAAGGCTTTAGAATGTTAAAAATATGCACAGAAAGTGGTAGCTGGTCCGATGGCAAAGAAAATGTTACAGCTGCCGCTGCCCCTGATGTGGTCATGCTCCTGTCGAGTTCTTCTAACGACAACGCTACGCTGCTGTCGTTGCTCTGCAAACATATTGTACACCACGGGTAAATTAAATTGTTTAATGTTAAATTATTATGTTTTGGATAACTAAGTACCATAAAAAAAATCACAACTTTTGTATGTCATAAAAACTATGCCATAATAGAAAATAACTAAGTAAAACTTAATAGTATATTAATTTATTCTGAATCACATTACATGTAAATATTACTACCTAGCTCTCAAGCATAATGAATACATTTGCATACAATATTTTATTAGTTTTTTTGTTAACTTCATGCTGTATTCTGCATATAGCAAACAGAGGGAACCTTGTGGTAGAACATTCCGTTCCCCACTTTCTCTCAAATTGTCGATACGCGCTACGACGGCGTCCTATATTTGGAACATGTCCCGCAGCGGCGAGAAGGTGAGCGAGCGCATGGTGGGCGCGCTGATCGGCGTGAGCGGTGGCGCGTGCACGCCGCTGCTGCTGCGCGAGCTGTGCCGCCTCGCCGACGCGCACGCCGGCGCCGACCACCGCCACCTGTTCCCGGCGGCCCTGGCTTGGCTGTCTGCTTGGTAATTCTAGATCAGCGATCAGTGACACTATGTGTTTTACTATAAGGATTAAGATTATTTAAAATCTTTCTATGACTGGTACTGGAGAGGAATACTAAAACTTAATATTTCGAAAATCCTATAGGAACAGAAAAACGCAGACTTTAAGACGTAAAATGGTCTTTTCATTTTACGTCTTAAAATTCATGCAAACAATGCCTCAGTCGACGACTAGTCTATTCATAATTTGTTAAAATGATAGTAAAAAATTTAAATAGCTTCATTTATTTCATCTTATATACGTTTTAAACTACACTAATCTGTATAGTTTCTCAGTATAATTATCAAGGTACATTGCTTATATAATTATTTTGTATTATTTAATATGTTTATAGTGTTGACAATCTCAGCAGTCCAGATGTATTGGAGAAATTGGAAGAAGGTCAACTAGATGCAACTCTTACTTCGCAAATTGAGTCCGCGTGCGTCTTGCTTTCCTACCTTGCGGATGCACTGCACGCAATAGGAACAGCACAGCCACACAGTGAGTATATTTATTTATTTTTAAGATATATTACAACAATATACCAACAAATAATTTGTGAAAAAATAAATACATTTACTATATTACTATTTTTTAGCTTCACACTGTATCCAGCACAAACCAGGGTAAGCAGAAGGAACGTGAGAAACTTAGTGTTAAAATACTCCTTTCCCATTAAGACACATCGTTCCTCACTTTCTGCCGAATTCTGGATTTATTGCGTGTTGAATGGCGGAATACATTACAATGGTTATCAATATTAAATTTGTAATATACAACTCACTTTCAAACAGCTTGGCGCTCGGTCAGTCCAACTTGGGAGTCGCCATCAGACCTCGGTTTTGATTTGGATTACACAGATGAACAACAAGACGACGACGATACCAGTGCAGATGATTCTGTAAGTGATAAATATTAAAATAATAATATTGTCATGATTTAATTGAAATGTTTCAGTCTTCATAATACAGAAACAGAGATGCAATTTGCTTATTCCTTGATATCTAATATGGCTAGATGTGTGACGTTTAAAATAAAAAGGATAATTTAGGTTAAATATATATAAAAAAATACTTATAAAGATATTGTTTGATTCGTAATAGGATTTAATATACAAGAGTGTTTTTCTCAGCACCACTTTAAATGAAACCACAGTTTTAACTACTTCTATCAAAACCTAATACAATTTTTTAAAAAATCCCAAAAATGAAAAGTGTTTTTTTCAAACAAAATAAATAAGCTTTTTTATTTTTTTATGTAGTCTGCTACTTGGCAATCTGTTTATAAAAAAAAAACAATAAATAAGTAACTGCGTCACACGGAATACAGGTATAGATAAACATCGTGAAATGAAAAAAAAATCTACGTCTAAACTGTTGAGGTAAAAATTAAAAAAAATAAATCTACTTCACGCTCTATCCCGCACACAACAGAGTAGGCAGAGGGAACCTAGTGTTAAGACACTCCGTTCCCCACTTTCCGCCGAATTTTGGAGGCATTGCTTGTTGAGTGGCGGAAGTCAACGCCGCAACTCAACTGTTGAGGTATCCTGATTAATTTCTTTAAGTATGGGCTTAATATATTTTACCCTATATGTTTCCGTAAAAGTATATTATACTTAGTTTCGTATAAAATTAATTAAAATATTTTTAGGACGAAGACGCGATGTTGCAATACAAGCTATGTACGTTCACGGTGACTCAACGCGAGTTCATGAACCAGCACTGGTACCACTGCCACACGTGCAAGATGGTGGACGGCGTGGGCGTGTGCACGGTGTGCGCGCGCGTGTGCCACCGCGGACACGACGTGTCCTATGCCAAATTTGGAAACTTCTTCTGTGACTGTGGAGCTAAATCTGATTCTAGGTAATTTTTTTATTCTTTTTTATTTAATATTTTTTGTCTTCATGTACTTTATATAGAGTTATATTGTTTGAAGTGAATATACATTAATGCTTAAAAATTACTCCTAAGAACTTCGGGCATCTGCCTTGCGCTTTACGAAAGTATTTCCGGATTATTATTTAAATATTATTTGATGTCTATTACTTTTTAATTATACTTTAGTCTACTTTATGTAATATAAATAGTTACAATAATTTATTTGATTATTACGTATTTTTATCTAAATTTATTTTGTCATAATGATATTTCACAATATTTATATTTTTATATATACGGGAGGAGGTAATTAAATATTCAATTTTTTCAGTTGCCAAGCTCTCGTGAAAAGATCTGTAACGCTGGGCGGTGCCCGCGGGGCCAGTGGTGGCAATGATGAGACACCTCCCGCACCATCCATTAGACGTCGTCCGTCGAGTCCCACTCCTCCTGCTATCTATGCACCACCACGGCGACCAGTACTTGCTCATAATATACAAGGTAAATATATCTATAATTTTTAATTCTTTTAGAAATTTTATTTTCACTACATATTTTTTGTGTAAGTATTGATAAAATTTTTTAAAAAGTTCTATATTAAGAACATTTTTTTATATTTAGCATATTTGTCTGTGAAATATTTAAACATAAATATTCGGTATATTTTTTTAATTTTGAATTAATTTTAAGAGTATAAGAAAGTATGTATTTCATTTGCTATCATGCTAGAACATCACCATTTCCGTCATTAATATCATATTGCTTTCGTCACGGCACGTTACTGAGCTCGACCTGCGGCTGTTCATTTTCACCTATTCACTCCGTCCAGTTCGACGACATTTAACACTATGCTTGCCGATGCCATACTAAATATTTTTTTTCTATATTCCCATAGGTTGCCGCTCATTCCTACTATCGTACAGCGGTTGGTCCGGTTGTTTGGAGCGCGTGCGTCGGCTGCTAGGCGCCCTCGCGGGGCCAGTGCGCGCGGCCTGCGAGCGCGGCGCCGCGGTGGGCGCACACGGACGTGCCCAACGTGCCCTAGCCCAACTACACCTGGGAGAGAAACGGTTCACGCATACTGATACACTCATGATGCCTACTTTAGGTGAGATTTTTATTAAAATATTCCAAATTGCCTCACATTAGTTCAATCATATTGGGTATACAGACGTGAGATGATAATGTAAATTATCATCTCACAAAATTTTATGTTCACAAAAGGTCATTATAAGTTTACTGTAATATATAAATATGTGATAGGTTCCCAAGAAGGTGCATTCGAGAATGTACGAATGTCGTATACTGGCGAGAATGGACAGACTATCCGGCAGCTGATGTCGGCACACAAGCTACGCCGCGTGGCGATGTGCTGCCTCGCCTCCCCGCACGGACGTCGACAACATCTTGCTGTGTCACATGAGAAAGGTTTGTTTGGTTTTCACGATATTTTTTTTTATTTTTACTAAAGAAAGATATATTATTATTATTATTTTTCGTTAATAACAAAAAAATATTAAATTAAATATTAATATTTTTATTGTTACATATATTTTTTGTGATGTTTCATACTACCATCGCAATTTTTGGTATTTATTCATTAACATATTTTATATTTATGCTAACAGGAAAAATTACGGTCTTACAACTATCAGCGTTACTCAAACAAGCGGACTCTTCAAAACACAAATTAACCCTGACCAGGCTTTCGTCTGCGCCCATACCATTCACTGTGTTGAGTTTAAGTGGAAACCCGTGGAATGAAGATCTTTTAGCTGTCTGCGGCTTGAAGGAATGCCATGTCCTTACTTTCAATAGTGGTGGTAAGTTACAATTTCAAAAATATCTATATATGTATAAATTTGCACATCTATATATGTAGATAATAAGCGGTATTATTAAGTTTTTAGCAATTATGGTTATGATAATGTTTTTTATTTATAGTTAAATATCACATGAAGACGAGGCTTATCACCTATAAAGAAGTGGTACTCTGTATATATCTAGAGCATATGTAAATAAATCGACTTCATGCTATATCCCGCACACAGCAGGATAGGCAAAGGGAACCAAGTGTTAAGACATTCTGTTCGCCACTTTCCGCTGAATTATGAAGGCGTTGCGTGCTAAGTGGCGGAACTCAAAGTCGCGCTTTACCTTGACACCAGAGTGAAAAACTGAAAATATAAATTTAAACAAATATTTCATTTTGGGTAAACAATATATGATTTTAGGTGTCGATATAGGATTTTATCTAAATAACTATGTTACTACGGAAAGAGAAAAATCTGTGTGGCCTGACTGTGTGCTTAACTAATAAATAATGATAAAAAAAACGCGATAGATTTTAATATTTCTAAGTTATATACCTCTCCAGGTGCTGTAGCAGACCATTTAGTATTAAACACAGGCTTGGATGCTAACAACTACGTGATAAAGGCGATTTGGCTTCCTGGCTCTCAAACGCAACTAGCTCTGGTCACCTCTGACTTTGTCAAGATATTTGATCTTAGCAAAGACTTGAACAATCCCATGCATCACTTCCTTGTACCCAGTGGAAAGGTATATATAAAATTTATTATGTTTTATATTATATGCAATTATCTATATCTGCCTATAATTATTATTATAGGCATACGGAGCCTAGTGCAGACACTCCGTTCCTTATTTTCCGCCGAATTTTGGAGGCATTGCGTGTTGAGTGGCGGAACTCAACACCGCGTTTTCCCTGGATACCAGAGCAAAGAAATGGAAATATAAATTTAAATAAATATTTCATTTCATTGAATGAGGATCGATCCAACCATTCGCGTTTACAGTCACATTTTGTGCCCCTGCGCCATAACTGGCCTCTGCAATTATATTATACAGATTATTAAAATATATTGTTCTGATTTAGATAATTGAGGGTAGAAATGATGGCTAAATTAGTGAATTAATTAATTTAATTTTACTTAATTTCTTTTCTAGGTCCGAGATGTAACATTTGTTAACCAAGAGGATGTTATGCACATGTTGTGTATGAGTTCCGCTGGACACATATACTGGCAGCCCATGAGTGAGGAATCGCGGGCTATATTGGGCACATTTTATGTTACCAATACACTTGAAGTGTTACACCCAGAAATTCAGGTACAGAGAATAAACTTTGAATGTATATGTATTTTTTTTATCAGCTTCACGCTGTTTCCCGCACAAAGCGGGGTAAACAAAGGGACCCTAGTGTTAAGACACTCCGTTTCCCACTTTCTGCCGAATTCTGGAGGCATTGCATGTTGAGTGGCAGAACTCAACGCCGCGCTTTGCCTCAACACCAGAGCGAAAAAATGGAAATATAAATTTAAGTAAATATTTCATCTCCTCGAGTGGGGATCGAACCCACAACCAGTCAATTTACACCGGCAATTTACCGGCACACAGTGTAACCACTTTGTGCCGGTGCGCCACGACTGACCTCTATTTATATGTATAGATAGAATATATATAGAATATAATTTTAATATAAATT
Organism: Heliconius hecalesia formosus; assembly: GCA_018249775.1. Taxonomy (NCBI): domain Eukaryota; kingdom Metazoa; phylum Arthropoda; class Insecta; order Lepidoptera; family Nymphalidae; genus Heliconius; species Heliconius hecalesia. The sequence goes on along the minus strand of DWMY01000884.1, from coordinate 934 downwards.
ATTTTTAATGTTGAGATTATTCTTATCATTTACAGTACTAATTACTTACATAAGAGTAAATAAATATTGCGTTGTCACTGTCACAAAAGCTGTTGACATTTCACTGTATATGTATGCGTAGTTACAGGTTTTTGATATTATAAACATTTTATTATGTAGGATGTGGCTGGCTTAGTTGGAGGTGGAGGAGTATCGATATATTACTCTCACACTCTTAGGATGCTTTTCTTCTCATATGCTCAAGGGAAGAGCTTCCTTGCACCATTGAATACAGTTGAAGATAGCGTCAAAGGTAAAATAGTAAATAATATAATATTTTATTTTTATTTCAAGTAAATCTAAAAAGGTAAATCTTTTATTTTAAAGTATAATGAAGAAAATATAATATACTTTATTCTTGTCTCAAGAGCAATCAGTTATTTTAATATTTATACTTAATTTTTTTTCTAAATATCAAGGAACCGCCATGATAACACTATCGTCAGCGGCGATACAAAAAGAAGGCGGACGCGGCAAGCAAGGCGGCGTGCAGTCGCTATGTCAATGGGCTGAAGTGCCAGGACATCCAGGCCTTGTGACAGCCGTCATGCAGGCTTCTAACAATCCTGTAGTGTTGATGCTAACACCTAATAATATATTTGTGCAAGAGATTAAGGTAAATACATAAATGATTTCATATATATTTTTTTATAAGTTAAAGTATGTTTTCAAGTTTTTTTTTTTATTTTCATGCAACTTTATATAAATAAAAACGTAACTAAATAAATTAACTACAATTCGATTTAACGTATAATAAGAATGGAGGCTGGTCGTGGCGCAGTGGCACAGGGTGTGACTGTAAAAACCGACTGGTTGTGGGTTCGATCCCCACTCGAGGAGATGAAATATTTACTTAAATTTATATTTCCATTTCTTCGCTCTGGTGTCGAGGCAA
>DWMY01000883.1:0-18267 GCA_018249775.1 Heliconius hecalesia formosus | reverse complement strand
CCAAGATTGGCTTATTCAATTTTAAAATCCTGTATACATTCATTGAATATGAAGATACGTACATATACCTAATTAACTGACATTTCAAAAAACTCTATAGTTGAACCTATGTTAACCATCGTTAATAGGCATGTTATTTTGTTTCTGTTCTTTATATGGCGTTCCGAGCGTGCCAGTTCAGCAGTAATCACTTCGCCAATATCACGTTTAATAGAGAACACACAAAGGAGAAACACGTAAAAAAGAGATAACATTAAATATACTATTTTAATATTTCGACAAATTTATTATTTAGTTGCATTAAAAACTAAATAATAATGATTAATTTCCTTTTTCGTCGTTTTGAAATAATTTTAAAAAATCTCTAATATAGGAATAATTATAGAAATATTGTAACCATATTCACTTACCTTCGTCGAACAAGCCAAGAAACTTTCGGACGAAGTCTTCACTAGTGATGTATTTTTCGCCATTTTTCTCTATCGAAGCATATTTTAAGAAAATTTCATGAAGTCGGTCTGTGTCGGCCCGTTTTAAATAACCAGCCCCCTAGAAGAAGGAATAAGTTAATTAAAATGTATAATTTTATATTGTAGTTATTGTATCCAATTTATTAATAATTTGGTATAATTAAATTTATACCAAAATATTCATAAATTGGATTGGATTTTATTTTCTTAACTAGCTACAATAACTAAGTAGGTTAAATATGACTTAAATAAGTTCTGGCTGAAAATTATAGCATAAAAATAATAAAAATATATATAAAGTTGATAGCGAAAAGGAAATGCATTATCTTGATTGTTGACTTTGCCGCATTTCAACCTTCACGTCGCCGCACCTGATTGCAATTTTTTAATAACATCGAAATAAGTGCGAAATTTTTCAATATTTTTTTAATTAATAAAATAATAATAATTATTGGTTATTAATATTTTTTGGTGGAAATTAACGTATAAAAGTATTAAAGTAAAAGTATATGCAATTGCTAAATTGAAAATAAGCATAATTCAATATTATTTTGTTTATTTTTTTTGAAAGAAGACTTATTAAATGTTCGATTTCATCATTTTAATTTTTTACTAACTCACTCTAAGGTTCTCAGTATTTTTTTTTTACTTTACTCCTTTCCCCACTTTCAGCCGAATTTTCAAGCCTTTTGTGTGGCGCGGAACACAACGCCGCACTTTGCCTTATTACCAGAGCGAAAAAATTAAAATAACAATAAATGTTTGTACTTAAATATATTTATTCATATAGAATTATAGATAGACGTAGAATGATTTTTACGCTGAACTTGGCCTAATTAAATAATCCTTTTTATATGTAACGCTCGAACGCAGTACCAAGAAATTTCAATCGATTTTATTAACTTATCTGCGGTTATATTTTCAACGGGGTTTTATTTTTATTGAGTAATTTCATTACACAAAATATGTTTTAATGTAAAACGAAAGATTAATTTAATAAAATCACTTTTCTAATGTAGATATACAAAGTAAGGAGTTCCCCCATCTGGTACATGTTTTTAACCAACGGAAAAAGGGAAAGGAATTATTTTTTACATGTTATTCGTGTGGTTAGGAAACATAGATATTTTTTTTTTTTTAGAAAATATACAAAAATTCAATTTTTTTTAAGGAATTCGAACGTTGGAGTAACTTTCATTAAATACTTTCGACTTACATTATACAAAATAGGCGATTTGGTTCAAATGTAAAAAATGTAAAATACATAAATTATGTGATATATTTGAATTCGATATTTAATTGATAAGCAAAAGGAAAATGCCGCAACGGGAAAAAAGCGGTTTTTATTGATATCACTTTTGCTGCCATAGATAATATATAAACTATAAATAAAAGTAAATATGGGCATATTACTTGATATTAAGTAGGTAGGTCAGTAGTCTACAGAAATTTTAAGGGCTGTGAAATAGGGAAGTAAAATAGAAACGTCACCTCGCGACGTCCTTATGTCCATTGCATTATAAATGTAAATTATTTCTTATGGATGTATAAGTTAAAATTTTAAAATATTTTTATCTGTTCTACAGATACAACACGAAGAATATATTTATTACGTAAGTAGTTTGATTATTTATATTTTTTAACACATTCTTTAACATTAAACTAAAAGGTACTCAATAAAAATGTTTCGTCGTGTTTTCGTCGTGGCGAAGTCGGCTTATGTAAACGCGACGGTTGTAGGTTCGATACCCACTTGTGGTCTTGAAATATTTATTATTTTCATTTCTTCGCTCTGGTAACCGCAACTCAACACACAATATTTCAAGAAGTTGTCGGAAGGTAGGGAACAGAAGTGTCTTAATGGAGAACGGAGTGTCTGAACACTAGGTCCTTAGGTTCCCTGTGTTAACCCTACTATATGCGGAATACAGGGTGAAACTGAATGAAATGATCCAATGAAACATACAATATTAGAACAAATTTTGTTGTCGAAACGAATGTATAAACGCAATATGCATAGTCCCTAGTAAGTGCGTCACATAATTAAGAACTTATCAACTTAAAAACGTTTTAGCCCTATTACTTGTTTACAATAGTGATGGAGTATTTATTATATCTATTGTTATTAGTTTATCAAAATAGCCTAGTTACGACTCGACTGCCAACAGATTGTTACTAAGTATGAGAACATTGCTATATAATAATGTATAGCACACGTTCATACTAAATATAAATATAAACACAAACATAATTATATAATAACGCGTAAATCTTACGTCCAAATAGTGTTACAACTCTCTATTGTGTCATCAACGTATCATCATCATATCAAATTTCGTGCCAAAGAAATTCTAGTGACATAGAATTCTTATTATTCATATTCAAATATTTCGCTATGGAAACACCATCAAAAAACAAAAAATAAATAATAGATTTTTTTTTTTAAAATGATTATGTATAAACAAAAACGGTTTACTAATGTTGTTATTGTGTATTCTGTCATTAATTAGAATTAAGGTATTAATTAATAAAATTACAATTTAAATTTCTGGATATCGATGAAGTTATTGTTATAATTATATTTTCAAATTTTATAAAATTTGATATATTTATATTTCTTAAAAAGAATTAATTATCTTAAAAGAAACGATTACGAAAAGAAGTATGTAAAAAGAAACGAATACAATAAATAAAAAAATAAATATTGTATTTGTTATTTAAAGATAGGAACATTTTAATTTAAAATTTAAAAATGTTAAAAACGGGGTGAATAGCACCCCGTTTTACGGTACCAAAGACACTTTAAATTATTTTCTTCACTTTCAATAATATTTTTTAAATACTTGATATGTAAAAACACCCAAAACTTCTTCTCAAATTTTAGACATATTTTAATAGTATAAAAATAAATTACACTGTAATTAAATTACTAATTTTATATTAAAATATTTTGTCCGTCATATTACATTCGCCATTTTCAGTTATTTTTATTGAATTCTCGTGATTCCGTAGTAACTTTTCTTGTTTTTATTAATAAAAACTACAACAGTAAAAGCTGCATTGACCATGCGATAAAAAAGAGAAAAAGATGCAAAAAAATTATCATATAATAGATAATGTAGTTTCGTACTGTTTCGTCATTGATGTAGGTGACAGTTCCTCAGAATCCTCCGAATTCTAATATATATTTAGTTTTATTATCCTCATAGTTAAGTACCTTTTATCAAACCTTGTGCATATGGAAACAAAAAAATACGTAAAAGTTTGAAAAACATTTTTGAAACAGATTTTTTTTGTTTACATTTTGTCTGCCGTAGTGGATAGAGTATAGCTTTTACTTGCGGCCACGTGGTCCAATGTAAATAACAAAGGGTTGTGTATGTCACATTAGTTATGCTAATGTCTCATGTGACATGACATATTCTAAGAACCCGGTCATTCTGACCTCAGGTACAGTGGGTTACATCGAAACTATTAACGTGAAATAAAATAGCGTATTATAGCCTTCCTCAGTAAATGGACCATCGAATACAAAAAAATGTCAACACAAACGAGTAGCTTCTGAGCTTCTTCTTTAAGGCGCTTTATAATATAGATATACAATTAAAAAACAAACAAGTAAAACACGTATTGCATCAGTGAAAGAGTGTTATCGAAAAAAGTTATTAAGTCAACATACATAGCAACACTCGCCTAGCTTTAGAAATTAAAATCATGTTTACCTATTTATATTTCACTAAACATTCTTTTCAAAGCTTGAAAAGCTGAAATTAAGTTTAAATTTTCATCTGATGAAAACTCTACTTATTTTTTTTATACATTGATTTGAGTTTGGAGTCTAACAACAGAAAGTATCTACTATTTTAAGTTTAAATTAATTTATTATAACATAGTATTTAAATAGTTTATATTTTAAGGATTTTTTTTTAGTTTAACGCTGTATTCGGGGGATGCGGGGAGGACTGGGGAACTAGTGTTAAGACAATCGGTTCTCATTAAAACATTTCTGTTCTCTTTCCGCCGAATTTTTGCGTTCCGAAACGTTGCGAGTTGAGTGGCGGAACTAAACGCCGCGGTTTGCCTCGTTGCCAGAGCGACGAAATGAAAATAACCAATATTTCGCGTTTGCAGTCCTGTGCCCCGATTTGCCTTAGTATTTAAACTATTATTGTCAAATTATTCTAATAATTACTCCAATTAAAAATATTCTCTATTCAAATAGAATTGTGCAAGCATTTCTAAATCATTGAATGAACATATTACTATCACTGGCTCAGAAGGCAATTCTGCTGAGAAGAGTCGACAACAAACTCAACTTCTTTTTCTTAATACAATGATTATTTATATTGCTAGCCTGCATGAAATTCTAATGATTTTCATTCCACACATTTAAAAATCCTTTAAATATATTTGAACAAAATAAAAAAATTCCTTTCACTTGTTTTCTTTTTAATTTGCCTAAAAGTTTTCTATTATGTAGAAGTTTTCACTATTGTAATTTGGCAAGCTTCCTTTAACTTTTAATGATTGCTTTATTTCAATCGGTTTGTAAATAAAAAAGTTATACCATTTTAAAGATATTATTTATCAAAATTACTTTAATTTAATGTTATATTGAATTTTCGGTTAGAACTTTACTTCTCAATATATGTATGGATATTGGTTTTAAAATGATTATTAGAAAACGAAAGAAAGTTGCTAATAATCCCTCAGAGGTCAGTCGTGGCACAGGGGCACAAAGTGTGACAGTAAAATTGACTGGTTGCGGGTACAATCCTCACTCAAGAAATGAAATATTTATTTAAATTTATATATGATCTTTTAAATTCTTTGCTCTGGTATTGAGGCAAAGCAATTCATTAAGTTTCGGAGTGTCTTAACACTACGCTCTCTCTGCATACCCTGCTGTAAACGGGAAACAGCATGATGCCTAAATTATAATTATTTTTTGTATTATATTTATGATATCATTAAATATATATGTAAAACAAATAGTCACTATGGTGATATTTTATCACATCCATATCTTGCAATTGTGTCCTTAGTACAGGCCTATAAAGCTTCCATAAGATAACAATACTATTATGTTGTATGTCATATATAATATCTTATAAGAATAGGCAATTCTAAAAGTAAATATGTAGATATATTTATGGCCAAAAGCATTGTCATACTTTGGTTGGTTTAGTATGTTTTTGATATAATGCTAAATTCTATATAAATAATAACATAGCAGCTAACACATGCCCTTTTTACATGTACTCTTTTTACAAAATGAGATTGGCAAAGTCAATTGATTGTTATTAAGGAACTGAAATAATTTAAGTGAATGTGATAATAACACAATTTTTGCCTCAAATATTATTAATCTTAAGCACAGTCATGGCTCATAAATTGTTTATTACTTCTTTACAAGCCTACTAAATATAATATTTAAGTTTTTTTAATTTACTAAAAAATAAGTGTTTAGGTTATCAAGTTATATATATATATATATATATATATATATATATATATATATATATATATATATATATATATATATATATATTACATAATTCTTAATAAATGATCTTTTATAGGGAAAAATGTGTTATAATATTACACCATTTAGGGTCAAGATAAGCTGTTATCAGTCATTCATGTTGAGCATGCTCGTATATTATACAGAATTAAAACTAAAACAGTTGCCAAATACAACACTTCTAAGTAGATACTACCCCTCTTTTAGTTTCATTGTATCTTGCATATAGAAGGGTAAGCAGAGGGAACTTAGAATAAAGTTTTCTCCTCTTTCTCACATTCTGCCAATAAATATAACATGTAGTAGAGGAATTTATACTACACTTTGTCTTGTTACCAGGGAGAGTAAATAAAAATAACTAATTCACCCAATAGGAATCAAAGCCATAACCTTTATTGTCCGTTACTGTGCTGCTGCGCCATGAGGGTATCATATATTATATAGACAAAAAGTTTAAGCAGTGTTGCCAAATAATAAACATCTTTGTTAGAAGTAATTTCTATTTATAATTTGTGTATTTTTAAATACACATAACTATAGTAATTAGTTTGTATTACTATGACATATTTAGATTAGCTTAAAGAAATAAAAAACTTATAAGCTATAAGCTTGCTATTGGACTAATTTCTAGTATTTGATTTTGTTAAGTTACTTTTTAATCGAATCATTCACATATATTTCAACAAAAAATGTTTTAGTATATAATTATGAGTTAAATATATGTGTGAAACAAACACTATAAAATATCTTATCTTGTAATTGAATGTTGTTTGTCTTAGTAATAAAACAAATTCATTTGTACAGCACAAATTTAAATAAAAATAATGTGGGTATATTACTGTTTCAATTACAACAATTGAATGTAATCAATGGCACAATGTAAAGTTAATATTCAGATTATTATATTAATATTGTAAAATATATAAAAAAATATAAAAATAGTTTCTAGAACTCTTGAGACTAATAAGATACAAATAGTTAAAAAAACAAATTAGTTAATGTAATTTTGAAACAGAATATAAATTATATATAATTACATCATAAATCAAACCCAATATAGTAGCCTGTAAGGCTGAGTATCCAAAATCACCACTTATTTATTCACTAGCAAATGCATTAAACACATTAACAAATGATTATTGTAATTATACTAATACTAGATATCATTTAATAAACTCAGAAATATGGTTATTAAGAAATGTGAAGTTACCCGATGTACAGTCATTTTGTTGTGAAGACTCGAATTGAACTGAATTTATGGATATTGAAGCAGTTGACGTAACAGATAAGGATATTTTATCTAGTTTGTACAAGTAATATACGTAATATAGTAGGTACCTAATCATATTGTGCACATCATTCAAGGAGATTGACATATTGCAAATATTGTATACAATATACATATCAGCTCAAACATATATGAAGTGAAAGTGAAAAATTTTAAATATCATTTAAAAACTATCAGGTAAGAATTTTTTTTATTGCTGTTTAATTTTGCGAGTAGAGAGAGATATTAATATATTTATAAAAAGAACATTTTTTTCATTAATTTCTAACATATTCCATGCAAAGGTCAAAGAGGTTAGTTCTGATTATCTAACAACCTGTAGTAATGAGCAATTGTTTGACGATACACGATAAAACTTATCTATAATAATAGTTAAATATAACAATATCAAGTTCAGGCGCATAGTGACAATTCGGGGGTAACTTTATGCCGCAAAACTGACGTTTCTTAACTATTTCAAGGGCATACGACTCAAGGGCGTTTATGCCACAAAAATACCGCATACCGATGACTGATAACGGAATCAATTGATAACAACATATCTAACTAGATGTACCCATTGAAAGCTAAAAACTTACCCACCTCTTGACAGCTGGCCTGAGTGATCAAGGAGTTGGACAAAAATTTAAACATTACAGTGATTTTTCGGCACAACACAATTTTTCCTCTTCGAAAGAAAACACTGTATTGTTTATTGAACGTTCGTCTAAAGTTCGTTTCCCTTTGTTACGTCACAATATATAAAATAATACAAAATCTATTTTGGATTACCACGTACTGTGCTCATGATCAACCGCCGGGTGTTGCGTTCCGTTCGCAACTTTATTGTAATTTTGCAGCCTACTGCTCTAGTGCCTGGCGTTAATAGGGTTGTCAACGTACTAAATGATATAGTTACTAGTTAAAACTATACCTAAAAACAAAAATTTTAAATTTTTCCTATTTCTATATTATATGATAATATTAATCTTTAATATTAATATATTTTTAAGCTTTATGAATTTACATCTCAACATAGGCTACAATTTCATGCAAGAAATAGTCCACAACTCCACAGACCATTATCGCATAGTTCGTAAAAATTTAAATATCTCTAACAAAATTGTAGGTATGAAAAACTCAATTTTGTCTCTAAATAAAAATAAAAAAAACAGTAATTTATGTAAAACTTGCTAATTATCGCACAATTAAGTACTAATATTAACATAATTACTTAATTAATGATGACAAACATTAAGTGATGGGATTTTCGAAATATCTTTATTGACTAATCTTTGATGAAAAAATGTGATAATGTTTTAGAAATATTAAAACAACATGCTTTATATTTCTTTGTCGATATTCAATATCAAAATTGAATAAATTTATTAATGAGAGACATCTAGTTGGATATCGGTATCACATATTCTAATCTAGTTATTCTGTACAAGGGATCAGAAAAACAGTTTTTATATAAAAAAACAGATGGCGCAGCATCAGTTTCGCTAGTTTTAGAATTTCTTATTTTCTAAATTAAAGGATTACTATTAATATTATTTAATACCTTACGGTATTAAATATTTTTTTTTGCCAAAATTCGGCGGAAAGTGAGGAACGGAGTGTCTTAATACTAGGTTCACTCTGCCTACCTTGCTGTGTGCGGGATACAGCGTGAAGCTGATAAAAAAAAACAGATGGCGCAGCATCAGTTTTGCTAGTTTTAGAATTTCTTAGTAATAGATACTAGAACTAGAACTATTTATAATGGTTAATACTGATGCGGCGCAGAGGAACAAAGTATGACTGTAAACGTGACTGGTAGTGGGTTCAGTGCCAACACGAGAAAATGAAGTATTTTCTCAAATTTATATTTCCTTTTCTTCGCTCTGGTGTCGCGACACAAGCAAAGCGCGACGTCGAGTTCCGCCACTTAACACGCAATGTCTCTAGAATTCGTCGGAGAATTGGGAAGGGAGTATCTCAACTCTAGGTTCCCTCTGCCTACCCTACTGTGTGCGAGATACAACGTGAAGCTGATTTTTTTTATTTAATACTAATTATTAATAATATGTTTTTATGATACGAGTGACATGTTTTAAATTATTTTTCGTCTATGCTACTTTTATTAATTATATAACGTTCTTTGTTAAATAAGTTGAGATGTTTATTTTAATAACAACGTATTAAATACATGTTTATCTAAAAAAATATTTTATAATATAAAATGATCAAGCTATTTAGTACTACTTCAGTAATTTTGACACATTAAATATGTGGGGATATAGCTCAGTGGTAGAGCATTCGACTGCAGATCGAGAGGTCCCCGGTTCAAACCCGGGTGTCCCCTAGAAGTTTTTTTCTTGAGATTTCTTTTATATTTAACAACATATTTTATTTTAAATTATTATTTTATTTTCATATTCATTTTATCTATCTCATGTTACGTTTATTACTACATATAATAAAATCGTAACTAATCGCTGTCTGTACATAGAAGACATATACGTATCAAAGCCAAACCGAATTGATTTGAACTGATTTTAAAAATTTTTGTTTCTTTATCTGTGCGTTTGTGCACTAACGCTAATTTCAGAAACGCTCTCACGGATTTAAATGCAACAATTAAAAAAATAGTAAACTATGAAAGTTAGAACGTAGAAAATTAAAGTAATTTTAAAAATATCGAATTATTAATAATTAATGGTAATTATTTTTATAAAAAATCATGAGATCTCATAAAAAAGAGAAATGTAAAATGAGAATCAAGTAACATGCTAAGTACATCGACAAAAGCAAGGGAGACTTATATGGGTGCCAAGTCCTGTGTTCATTGGGGATGGATTCAAGCCTTATTGACCTCTGAAACTCAATACAATAGCTCGAAAAGTGGAGCGGGTTGGAGAGTTCTTTCCGTCTATCCTGAATACGTAAAGAAGCGTGAAGCTGAAATATAAGGAATACCTTTATTTCACATACAGTGAGTTCCGTTTAATATTACCTATATTAAGCGGACTTTCAATTTAAGGAAAAATATGCGTAAGCATTTTTTTTTAACTTTTTCTATAATTTCTTCTTGAGTTTTAAGGAAAAAGGACAGAACAGTGAGGAAGAAAAGTTACTGGCTCCCTCCCTATTTACTATTCGGATATTTAAAGGTAGTGCGCGAATACTAAAGCCCAATGCCAGTGCCAGACAAAAAACCACCCACGTGCGAGTCGGACTCGCGGACGGTTCCATACAGTTACTTATAAAAACGACAAGAAATACATGTTTGTTGTATGATGGTCCTCTTAAATATTTATTTTATTGATTATTTTTAGTATTTGTTGTTTTTACGTTTCCGGCAGTCAAACTGTGAACACCATTTCTATAATCTCCGATAAAATCAAGTGAAGACAAATAGTTCGAGTTGTAATTGAATACTTACTACGTTTGAAAACATTTGAAGAAATATTGTGAAGTGTATACAAATAACCAGTTCTTCATTAATTATTGGAAATGTTCAACTACAAAACACAAAAAAAAACATAAATAATTTAGAGGTTAGAAACTATCAACTGTCAACATCTAACGTAAACAAAATTGACATTACTTGACATTACAGTCAGCGTTGCCTTCAAAAAAAAATTCTACTATTTTCTACCTTTTACCTCACGTTCCGTTCCACACAAAATCATTATAAGATGGAAGAACAATTTCAACTTGTAGTTGAAAAAATGAAGATTAATAAAGGTAATTTTAGAACAAAGGTGGAAAAATTTGACAACGAGTAAGAGTACCTCAAAAGAGGACAGCGAGACAATAACATTATAATATTTGGTTAAAAGAAACAAACATCTACACTGAACTTAACTCAAAAACTGAACGAACATTTCAAGCAAGACTGAAATATAAATTTTATATAGGAGAATACAGGAGAATAAATCGAGGCCGATTGTATGTTCGTTTTTAAAACAATTGGAAGAAATATAAAATTTATTAAAATAAGAATTTAAACAAAATTTACATTACTGTAGATTGCGACAGAGTTAGTGGAAAAAAAGAGCAATTTTATTTTTATATTTTATAAGGGCCATTTTACCTACCTGAAATACGATAGACTTATTGTGAAATAGAATATTAACCATCAGGAGAAAAAAAATTCTGCTTGCGAATCTAAAACTAACCAAGGCAACTGATAACAAAAAATTAACAAATACAATAAAACAAAAGAAGAGTCCAAAACGGAAACTTTACGTATCAGAAAGAATGGAGAAAGAATCATCGATATTCCATAGGGGAATAACTTAACTATACTAAGCACGTGTACAGCAAAAGTAAAAAGAACACGTGGAACTGAATCACAGCGAATTAGAAGAAAATTGTTTTTTAATGACCAACAGAGAGCTTACCATCCATCTTTGATGTAATTAATAATCTAAATTGCAACACTGATCATAAATTAATACGAACAGAATTCGGCAAATCAACCAAAAAATATCAGAACAAGATAATACGGGTACGAAAAACCAATATACCACGGTATAGAGCAAACTACAACTGCTCTGAAAGACTCATTCACATATTTCGAGGACTCAATAAAGGGACTAGATATACAAGAAAAATATATCTGGATAGAAAACATTATAATATCACAAACTAAGTTAGCCACAAATACTAGCAAAGAATCAAAGAAAAGAATTAACAACCAATACTGTTAATATACTAGAGGAAAGATGCCATTTGATTAACTTAGAAGAAAACATATAAACATAACAAAAATTTCAAAGAAATAAAAACAGCTTAAGAAAGATCCGGAAACAGCAAAGAATGAAAACTATTAAAAAATGTATTGGGAAAACTGATGGAACAATAAAAGCGTATAGAGAGTTACAGAATTCTAAATGGTGGATAGTAACATTAAAAAATTATAAATGGAAATGGAATCGTCGCCGGACAGACATATTTATTACACAGCTACAACATATTAAACAAAACTGTATGCAAGCAATACAATAAACGAAGTAGATCTTGAAGAAATTTCTGATGTCCCTAAAACTATCAAACCTGAAGTAAAAAAAGTTATTGAAACCAACAGCGTAGACAAGTCATCAGGACCCGAAGGAATAAATAACGAAATCTAAAGACAATGTAAAGAGTTATGCTTACCTGTTTTAACAAATATGTTCAACGATATCATAAGCACAGAAATCATTCCGGTTATAATCTAAAATCCTTTTATATAAAAAAAGACGATAAATATGATATTGAGAATTATCGTCCTATTAGCTTAATGTCAAATCTGCTTAAGATTTTTTCTAAAAAAATATTAAAACGGATAGAAAGAACATTAAAGGAGCAGGTAGGATTTCGTAGAGATCATTCTGTTATCAACTACGTTCACGTAGTACGCCCAATTGCAGAGATGTATAAGGAATACAAAAGGAACACAAATTCTGTCGACTATCGTAAAGCGTTTGAACTTTTAACTAAATAACTAATAACCCGCAAAAATAAGGAAGGCATTAAAAGAACAGGGAATTGAGCATAAGTATATAAGATAAATAAGTAACGTTTACAGTCTTAGCACAGCGCAGTCTTAGCAAAAAAGAATTTAACTGGAGAAGAAAAGAGCTTCATTTAAAGTAGAAAGAGGCGTAACATAGGGCGACCCTATGTCACCAAAATCTTGAGCGGTACTGGAACAAATTTTCAGGAAACTTAATTGGGAATATCTCGGGCTTAATATAAACAGGACAATACTGACGCACTAGATATTCGCTGGTAATATTATGGTATTTGCTAAATATATGTATGTAGAAAGAGAATTTGCGAATGAAAGTGACAAGGTAGGTTTAAAAGTAAATCTAGAAAAAACAAAAGTAAAGACAAATGGAAATATATAGTTTAAATACATTTTAAATAAATAGTTTTAATACGGTTAAATAGAAACTATTTAATGATTATTTTGAGTTCAAGTTGTATTGTACTTTTAAATAAAGTCTTTGGTTGTTACGATTATTACACATTTTAAATGAAAGTATTGAACTGAATTATTCTCGTATATTTAGTATTATATATTTTTGGAAACCCGACGTTTCTAACGCCCTATGTTAGTAGTTCGTGGTCACGAGTAGACTGAGAAGTTGCCAGACGAATTACCAATGACTGGAAAAGATACTGGCGACTTAAAGGAGCTATGAAAGATAAAGAACTACATATATGCAAAAAAAAAAGTAAACTATTTAATATATGTATATCACCGGTTTTTATGTCCTAATGTCAATTGTGGGCTCTAACTCAAGAAATGATTAGCAAATTGGTCAGATTTCAACTGTCTAACTATCATGGTTCATGATATGAGATATGGCCTGGAGATAGACAGACAGCAGATTCTTATTATAAAGCCACGTTCTACGTTTTGGGTACGGAACCCTAAAAATACATTTTTATTACGATTCAAAGGAATGAAGTCATCGAGGCACATGACTGTAAGCTTATTTACAAAACAATATGTATAGGTAATAATAATCAGCTTCACGCTGTATCCCGTATGTAGCAGGGTAGGCAGAGGGAGCTTAGTGTTAAGACACCCCGCGCCCCACTTTCTGCCGAGTTCTGGAGGCATTGCTGTTGAGTGGCAGAACTCGCTGTGCTTTTGTCTGGACATTAGAGTAAAGAAATGAAAATATTACATATTTCATTTCCTCGAGTGGAAATTGAACCCAGAACTCGTCTCGTTTACAGTCACGTGCTTGTGCCCCAGCGCCACGACTGACTTTTATGTTATAAGTACATAACAATCTAAAAGGCAAACAAATGTACAGAAAAACGCACGTCACCAAAAAAGCACGTTCCATAATTTTTCCTTTCCCATACGTACGTATGTACGTTCAATACGTGAATTAGCGTTTTCCCATGAACATAAATAACGTTCAAAGCTCCGAAGACTGGCATCCGAAATTCGTATAATAAGTTCGTTAGCGAATTCGGCATGTTGCGGTCGCGAGTAAACAATTGCACGTCACAATACCGCCGCGGGCCTGCGGAATACGGCGAAAATGTACCACTATCGGTTACAATTTAACTTTAACTGTATATATGTTGGTTTAAAGTTCAAATTAACTTGTGTTTAATATAACCAATTTATTTCTGTTTATCGGGTTAGCCTTCGGGCATGCCAGCTACATTGTAAATCGTGTATGCATGCCCCATTTTTACTTCTAAACGACAATAGGTGTTAATTCTGAGAGTTTCTTTCTGAATTTTTGTTCTTAAAACTAGAGCTTACCTGAGTTGCCTGATTTTTAAAAAAAAATATTTAGTTGTTTTTGGAATTAGAAATATTTATAGTTTTTGAAATTAGAAATATTTCCTTTATATACTAAACTTATTTTGTAAACGATTGCAGAACTAAACGTTTTCCCACAAAAATAATAAAAATATTAAGGATAAAAAACCCAACTGCATAAAACTAAAAAGAAAAAAACAAGCCGAATAATTTATTAGGATTAACGATGGGACCCCTTCAAATTTTGCGAGATTTCTGGTAAAGATTTAATTTGTTAAATAATTATTTATAGGTCCCGACTGTTAATTCTATTAAACTATAGGGCTTGTTTTTTTCTTTTTAGTATTATGCAGTCAGGGTTTTTGTTTTTTTAAATTATTTTTTTATTTTACACTTTTTTGTTAGAATTCTTTAAGACGAAAAATTTCGCAATCTTATTATTTCCTTGAAGGTTAATATCGTGAGGATTTGAACCGGCTACTGAGACAAAACTAACGATATCCCAATTATGTAAATCCGTTTAGTGGTTCTGGTGATAAGAGGTACTAAAGAATATTACAGACATTAAATAATACAAAAACATAACCCTCCCTTAGTGGTCGGGAAAAAATACCAACATTGAGTTCCGCCACTCAACACGCAATGCCTCGAAAAATGGACAAGGGAGTGTCTTAACACTAGGTTCCCTTTGTTTACTCTAATAAAAAGCGATATACAGAGTGGAGCAAAAATGTATCATCTAGGTATTTACTGTCAGATACTTAAGAAGTGAGTTAGAAAATAAAGAATAAGTGTACATTAAGATATAATTTATTATGGTGTAGCTTATCTTTTAAATAAACAAACACAAAAAATACAAAAAATTTTTAGCAAATACTGAGTACCTACTTACAATATGTAGGGAGTAGTATCTAACACAAACAAAATACAAGAGAGCACAGACGCAAAACAATCAGATGAAACAGAATGAAATGACAATTTACGTTTCGTTTTTGCAAACACATTTGGAATAAATTTTATGTAAGTAAATTATGTCTGCCAGATAAGTTGTCAGGGTGTTTGACATGATGGTGAAACAAAAAAAGTTATCAGTAAACTTTTTAAGACAGCATGATCATTAGATCATATTACTATCCGAAACTTTATACGTAAAAGTATTTAAAAAGTAACTACTATCTATCTGCTGTACTAAATTATTAAACTTTCTATCTGTATAAATAAATA
The DNA here is from genome assembly GCA_018249775.1 of Heliconius hecalesia formosus. Lineage (NCBI taxonomy): Eukaryota > Metazoa > Arthropoda > Insecta > Lepidoptera > Nymphalidae > Heliconius > Heliconius hecalesia. The sequence continues at coordinate 2,512 of DWMY01000883.1, read as the reverse complement.
TAAAAAATAAATAACTATAGCTATATCTAGCTTCACGCTTTATCCCTAGCGCTGTAGCCAAACACTACGGTCTCTACATACCTCTTTCGCCTCGTCCACTGTCATCAACCTCTTCAAACATGCCCTCCGGGGGGTCCTCATGCTTTTTACGTGACTTTCCTCCAGTATTTTCAGCATAATGAGAAACACTGATTTCTCGCCAGAAGAGCTTCATGTTTTCCCTGAAGTTGTTCGGTAACCTTTCTTCGCTTTCATTCTCTGACTTTTCACGCTTCATCTTTATCAGTATCTTTCTTCTGGTGCGTTTGCATCTTATACTCTTTCTTTTTTATCTCTCTCATCCTTTTATCCTTATCAGAGGCTTTATAGTCCTACCATGCCATCCTTTTTCTTTCTACAGCATCTTGCACTTCATCATCCCACCATTCGTCACGCTTTTTGCTAAAGCCTCTTTTACTTATACCACATACCCCTATCGCTGCTTCCTTCCTTCATATAAAAAATAGTTTTAATAGTCAACTTTTATCCAAATACTGCGTAGTCATGTACTTAACAAAATAAAACCATGTACTCTCATTTCACAGCAACAGTCAGCAATATGCTATCAATCCAGTCAACAAAATAGTGGACGAGTTTTATTCACATTCAATTACTTATCAGAATCGCTTTAGGATTATCCAGATAGGCCTTAGTGACGCTGCTGTGAAAACAAAAAAAATATAACTGTCACTTTAGTTTATTAAAAAAAAAGAGTATGAAATTAACGTTTTAGTGAATAAATAGTGACAAAACAGTTTATATTAAGTTGCGTTATCAACAGGGATCTGTAATTGGTTATAAACGCGATGGTTGTGGCTTTGATTCCCATTCGGTTAAATTAATTATTTTTGTTAATATTTAATTAAATGATAAACTATTCTGAAAAAGTTAGTAAAGCACCTAATGTAGTCTCTAATAATACGTATCTGCTTTGCCTATAGGATATAAAATATAAAAATAAATAAAAGACAGCGTAGTTGGCTTAAACATTAGTATAGTCATGTTTATATTTACCTTAAAAGAGCCGGTCAAGGGTAAGTCGGAGTCGACCATGGGTCGCATCAAGGGTTCTGTATCAATATGTTTGTAGGTCAACGTGACTTATAAAAGTTGACAAACTTAAGTTTGTAATAGTTTTTTCTGTGATATACCCATGAATTTCTTTTTGGTCTTTTTCCTTTGTTTGTACCATAAATTCTTACTTGTTACCAAATTCAATGATTGTATGTCCACAAGTAGTACCCTACTAGACAGGGTTTATTTTCATACAAAATGCGACACAAACAAACGATTCATCATGTTCGTATCTTTTGATTTCGTTTATTTAAAAGCTTTTGTGATCCAAGAGACTAGACTTAAATATTAGATAATAATTACGGCTTAATTGCTTCACACAAATTTAAGAAAAATTGTTTTGACAGACGGATTCTTTTCTTTTCATACGCCAAACCCTAAAAAGACCAAATTGTGTTTTGATACATAAAACTTTATTATTTATTATATATTAAAGCACAATTTTCATCGTCATCGTTTAAATTAAATATAATAAGTAGTTCTCTTAAATACAAGTTTTTATTTCCCTATTCTGTAAAAGACATCAAATAAGTGCAGATAAAAATTAATTCTAAAAAAAAACTAACCTCCTTAACTAACCCTCGACCTCTTTGTAAATAGGGTTAAAAGTACACTTTACTGTGTTTTTGTACCGGATATAAATGGCGAAAATTTGTCATCTGTAATGTGTGAGGTCCATAGAGGCAGCTAATTTTATTGGAGGTCAGAAAAAATATCCACACTTAAGATTATAAAGCTTTGATCTCTATCTGAGGCCGTCGTGACGCAGGGGCACAAGACTGAGACTGTAACGCTGGGTTCTTGGGTTCTGGGTTCGATCCCCACGCGGGGGAATGAATTATTATTTGGTAATATTTAATTTATTTCGCTCTGACAGCAAGGCAAAAATCCGGTGTTGAGTTCCGCCACTCGACACGCAATGCCAAAATTCGGTAGATAGTGGGGAACGGAGTATACTCTAGTTAACACTAGAGACCCCCTGCTTTCCCTGCTATATTCGGTACACCGCGTGGATCTCTATCTAATTTTTAACGAATAGGGGAGCCAATGCGGGGACTTCGGGATTTACTAAATCGCGGCAGATTAATATACTGGGGGATTCCTTGTACTCGGTTACGTAATTCCACCAAATATGAGCCCCATATATATGGCTGCCCGTCTAGGATAAAGGATCACATTCGTAAAAAAAAATTATCATTTGAAATTATCGAGCGCGTCCGATAAAATTAAAGTAAGTTAGTTACATGCTAAATATTCCACTAATCTGACTATTTGAGAGTGACGTAAAGAAGGGGGAGGGCTACAAAGCTGTACAAAAAAAGGTTATCTCGACATTCTCGAGCGTAGCTAATTTTTTTTTATTTTGAAGGGAATAATTCAAGGATTACGAAAAATATAT
>DWMY01000882.1:0-18271 GCA_018249775.1 Heliconius hecalesia formosus | reverse complement strand
CGGTCATATTCCTTCAAATAAGTTTAAGTTCTTACTAGGTCTGTCTAATACGGAAAAATGCCCGAGTTGTAATAGGATAGAAGATGTTTATCATGTGTTGTTGGAATGTGTACGTAATGAAGCCCAGCGGCCTCTTTGGCTAAAATCTTATAATGTTGGCATTTGCAGCAGTATCCTTGCGGAGCCATTAACGAGTAAAGCTCTTGCTCTGGCTAAGTTCACGAATTAATATGAATGTAGATTATACGGGGGTGACATAGTCAATGTTAAGGCTAAAACTCCCATGTAAATTTCAGATAAAAAAAAAAAAAAATATTGTGTACCTTTTACGTTATACGTGATCACATAAACTGATAAACAGACACACAGACAAAAATTTCAAAAATGCTGGAAATGGATTCTGTTTGTAATCCTTTAACACCCTGTCAATTTTTTTTTATATCTTCAATATAAAAAAACGACTTTTCTACAGATTTATTATAAGTATAGATTGGATATTTTTTATCATGGAATTCTCGCGAGATCGGAATTTACTCGGGAAAAAACTGCCTTGTGCGCGTACTACTTACTGCCTACCTAGACGTTTTTAGACACCTTCTTAGATGTTTATTTTGTTTCTTTTTTTTATATGTCAAAGACAAGCCAAACGAGTGTACGGGTCATCTGATGGATCTGTAAGTGATCACCGCCGCCCGCGACCCAGTGTAACACCATAGGCTTTACAATTAGTGATAGACGCTCTTTTTGGAGGTACCTATGTCGTATCAACCTGGAAACTCTACAGCAGGTAGGCCATTCCAGAGTGACGTGGTCCATAGAAGGAAGTTCCTACTAAGCCGCACAAAAGTGGACTACAACGTATCCAGATAATTTAGATGGTATTTAGACATGGGGTGTACTGTGAGGTTAGAAAATTTGGCCGTAGGTAACAGGTCAAACAGTTCGTTCCCCAGAACAGTTTCCAGGATAAATGACGTAGAGACATCTCTACGCAAGATCAATGTGTCAAGCCTTTGTATCACATAAAAAACATATGATTCCAAAAAACATATGATTGAATATTAACATTAAGTGATCTGTTTAAACCAGACAACCCTGGGCTTGCGGCAGACAGAGAGCTGGCAACCATTGTTTTTCCAATTTCTTATGCGATTTCCTTTCAAATCATGTGGGATTCGCATAAAAAAAACATATGAGTGCAATTTTCTCCAAAAACGCGTTACGAAAAAATTTAATTCTAAGCAACCCTAGTGTAATTTATTCTACTATCATGTCTCATTCTTAAATATAAGTTTCATTAAATAACAGATCCTTAAATCTGCAGTTAAGCAATGGGATCTTAGGCCATAAGTTTCACTGTACGGTACGTCAACAGTGGTGTTTGTACGTGACTATAAAATACATAGATATATATTCTGGAAATCGTAAACTAAACAATATATTTGCTCAGATTTGTATTGTCAAAACTACAATAGTAGGACATTATTATGGTATAGGTAAGACTTTTTAAATATAGATATAGATATGTTGTTCAATTATTTTTTGTTCCATCTTCAACAGTTTCTGCAGCGCATGCGATGAAAGACATTTCATTCCTACTTTTTTCCCGACTGCTAAGGAAGGGTTATGTTTTTCGCGCGTATCTTGTATGTATGTAATACTCTTTATTACCTCATATCTCCAGAACCGCTGAACGGATTTACTTAATTGAGGTATCGTTAGATTTGTATTAACAGCCCAAGTGTTCTTAGATAGGTGACGTTAAAAAAAAACAATCATGGCGGCTGTGGGACGCCATTGGACTTAGTGAAAAAAAAAATTTTCGTTTCGAATACCATAATATGGATATCAAATTCAAGAGCTTAATACGAGAAATTCAAAAAAGTATATCATGATTATCATTACCATAGTGGATTCTAACAAAAAAGTGAAAAATAAAAAAATATTTGTAAAAACAAAAACCCCGACTTTTATGCAAACTAAAAAGAAAATATACAAGCCCAATAGTTTATTAGGATTAACAGTCGGGACCTATAAGTAATTCTTCAATCAATAAAATCTTTACCAGGAACCCTTCGTAATTACATCTTTTGTTACATTATTGAAATTTTAGTAGGGATTCCTAATTTTTTATAGAAATAAAAATAGCCTAGCCTATCAGTGATAATTTAGCATTCTAATGGTGAAAGAATTTTTAAAATCGGTTCAGTTTTTCCAATGCAAACATACACACATACAATTCTTTCCTCTTTATATAATAGTATAGAAGTATAGATACGTAGATGACAGTGATGAATTTAATAACTAGTTGTGTCCTTGAATGCAATAAACGTCTTTCACGTACAAATATTGTTAGTAATAACAAAAAATATTATGATTAAAAAAATAGCTTCACGCTGTATCCCGCACACAGCATGGTAGGCAGAGGGAACCTAATGTTAAGACACTCCGTTCCCCACTTTACGCCGAATTTTTCGATAATATTATGATTAATAAGGTAATATAAAAAATATGTTTTTTTTCATTATATCAAAGATGGCCCCTGGCAATTATTGTTAATTAACATCAATTAGTTTAATTATATTGCCAAGAATCAATACAGCATAAAATCAATATAGGAACATAGGGGAGAGATGTAACTTATATTCAATTCATTCTTTATTACTCAACAAAAATATATAGGAAAGTAACACATCTCTGGAAGAAAAAAAAGAAATTTCAACTTGTAAGTATCTATTATTTACATTTATAGTTTATTTAATATGTGTTATTTATACATTTCAATGTTGTAATTTATTTATTTATCACTTATATACAAACATACATTTCATTTAATTTATGTATTTTATAGTAAGTATTCGTATTTAGTTTATTTATATGAAAGCGCTCACTGCCGTCGACCGAACCGGTAAGGTGTTCTAACATTTACGCCTACCCCCTTGTCGACGACATATTTTACTATAACAGTCGATGCTTGCCACTCGATGCGCTTTCCATACGTTCCATTGTTTTCTTTATTATTTTCTTCCAAATCAGTATTTATTTTGTTCAATTTATATATACGTTTGGTTGACTTTTATATAAACTGCGTCGTGATTTACTATTTGTCAAACTATATGTACTTTAAAGTGGTGTTGAATATACTCAGTGTAAACCGTGAGTAGACTTTTATTCATCACCATCAACACTACACAACTTAATTTTTCTTTGTTCACGGTTGATACCTACTAACTAAAACTAAACACCGATGAATATATACGGTATAGAAAATTTGCATAATATGCATTGATTTTAATTCATTGTTACAAACTACTATTAATTTCTTTATATTCTTTGAAGTCAATTAATCAAAAAATAACATTTTTAAATTACTCACCAGGGTTCCACTGCCACGTTTAAACGAAATAATAAATAAAAATTAAAAAGGAAACACTAAAACAAACCACTTTTAAAAGTAAACCATAAACAAATATTGTAAAAAAAATCAGACAAGCGACTCTACCGATCTATTCTACTACACTGAAGTCTCCGATACAAATGAAATATGTTTCTATTTTTAACCACGTGTTTATGCTGTATTTAGGTATGTATCGCTATAAAGGTGGATTTGCGATGGCTGTTACATTTATATGGGAATTAAATGTTTTAAAACTAAATTTAATGTTTATAATTTATAAGAATTTATTTAAAATTAATTTATATTGCAATAAATGATAATTACTTTGTTAATTATCATGATAATAATTGGTAGTGAAGTCGATATGGTAACGATAGTTGTCGGTACAAATTCCAATAAAATAATGCTTATGTTTATATTCGTAGTATAACGAGGCCGCTCGTGGCGCAGTGGTGCAAGTGTGTGACTGTAAACGCGACTGGTTGTGGTTCGATCCCGACTCGAGGAAATGAAATAGTTATTTAAATTTATATTTTCAGTTTTTCTCTCTGGTGTCGAGGCAAAGCGCGGCGTTGACTTCCACCACTTAACAAGTTAACACGCAATGCCTCCAGAATTCGGCGGAAAGTGGAGAACGGAGTGTCTTACCACTAGGTTCTCTTTGCCTACTCTGCTGTGTGCGGATACATCGTGAATACATAAAAGCTATACTTATAATAAAACTGCAACTTATATGAGAAAATCTATTATTGGGGGCATTTATTAATGTAAAATAACCTAAAACAATGATTTTTCAAAGATTTGTCTGTTTGTTGGTTTGTCTGTGCAAACACACACGCTAATCTCAGAAACGACTTAATCGATTTAAGTGTAGTTTTCACTACTTGACGAAAGTAATTCACGTGGGAAAATTATTCATTGTGTATTTCAAGCGGACGAAGCCGCGAGCTATATAAAAAGTTTAAGGCTAATTTTGTTTGTCACATACGTACCTACCTATATTATGAAATATAAATTTATATTTATATTCATAATATAGTACGTATGTGCAACGTTTATACGTTGCAAGTAAAGTTGAATATTTCCGTTTTTCTTAATTTTGTATAGAAAAATAAATTATATTCAAGTGAACCTATGCCTAATATTAATGCGATAAAATAAACTGACGCCACAGATTTTCTACTCTCGTTCCTGGAACGGCATGCAGATTACTCAAATTTCTAAACGCTGTCGTAAATCATAAAAGATATAGGTAGTTGATGTTTAACTGGCCACAAGAACTTTGAGTTCGAATTCAAAAAAATGTGTATACATAAAAGAAATCTTATTTTCTTAAGATTTTCTTTGCCTTGTGAAGTTGCCCACTGTGAAATTACCTTTAAAATTACACACTTATACAACATATAATTGCAGTAACAATATTTGCAATTCATTCTTAATGAACAGAACTGATAATGGCAGAATTATAAATTAATAAATAAGATTCTTTTTTTGTTGTATATGTCCAATAATCAAAAGAATACGCATTTGTGGATTTGTTATAAAAGAAAAAATATATTAAGAGTTCTTCATAGTCGTACAATAGTCAAGAGGCCATTGGACCTCAACTGTTAAGATATCGCCACTCGTACCAGAAAAAAAGTACAGAAAGAGATAAACGGAGAGTCATAAGCACTGGGAAATATTGTTTACAGTAATATTTCTACATTACAATTTAAAAAAAGTTATTACAATTATTTCTTTCACATTGGGAAACGACTCAAAACTCAATCATCAATTATTACAACCTGGTCGGTTTCCAGGAGGCGCGGGTTCGACTCCCGCTGCGTTAAAATTTTTATACGTTTTCTAAATAAGTATTTTTCTTTCCTAAGTGAAGAATAACACTTTAAAAATGTTTAAAAATTATTACAATTTAATGATTTGCAAATATATTTACTAGTTATCAAAGTAGAGTTAGAAAAAATAACTTAAAAAGTTAATTTTATTATTAGAAATGAAGAAAAATTATATCAATACTTCTACGCTAGATATTACATGCATTGCAGTATAATTTCTACTCTCGTCTGATTTGTCGTTGGAGCTAATAATTAATTTTTCGAGACTATTAGAGTTAATTTATTTATTTACTTTATATTTATTTACTTAAATTTATATTTCCATTTCTTCGCTCTGGTGTCGAGGCAAAGAGCGGCGTTGAGTTCTGCCACTCAACACGCAATGCCTCCAGAATTCGGCAGAAAGTGGGGAACGGAGTGGCTTAACACTAGGTTCCCTCTGCCTACCCTGCTGTGTGTGGGATACAGCGTGAAGCTGATTTTATTTTTTCTTTTATTTTTTGTTTTTTTTACTGTTTGCTTATATACATTTCTCTATTCATGTACAGTGATACTGTAAATGAATGGAAAAATGTTAAACTTTGAAGGCATCGCGTGTTGAGTGGCGGAACTCAACGCTGCGTTTTGCCTCGACACCAGAATAAAGAAATGGAAATATAAATTTAAATAAATATATCAATGGCTCGAGTGGGGATCGAACCCACATCTAGTCACGTTTACAGCCACACTGTGCCGCTGCGCCACGACTGGCCCGTTTCAATAAATCGTACACAAAAACAAAATAGTAAAACTTAAATATGTTACGTTGCTATCAGTACAAGAGGTGAAGGCCGGTTATCAATAAGCAGTATAAGCCGTTTTATGCGTAGTAATTGACATTCCACCTACACTATGTATATCTACAATCAGTATTGAATGATTAGTCAATACAGAGAAAGAGTTAGAACGAGAAATATGAATAATACAAATTCAAATTCTATTTTTTTTTTCTATTTCTATTTTCAAATATTTTTTTTATTATTTTATTCAAAATAAGAAGTTACATGCTTCATTTTGAATAAAATACTTTTGAATGTCAATTATTTGACGTAGAGAATGCAGAGATAATGCAGAGGTGGTAAATTTACCACCTCTGCATTATTATATTACGACCTCAGTGGAGGAGATCTGTGACAGCATACATTACTCGGACACGAACGTCTAGAGTCAATTTGGAGCCAGATAATTGATCCATGTGTTGCCATTGCTGGCGACGTGACTATGTACTTTAACCGCCTCTAAGACACCATCAGTACCAGGGTGACCCTACTCTAAGCCGACGGGATGGGAACCTCTCACAGTCGGATAAACACTCGTGAAACCATGTTTGATCAAAGCCGTCGAAGAAGTTTTTAAATTTGATGCTAAAAAATATATATAAAATATCCATCGGGTCAAATGACCGCGCTTTGTCTTGTTACCAAAACGATAAAATAAAAATATTTATAAATAACAATTTATTTATAAGAACGGAGTGGACACTAGGTTCCCTCGTCCTTCCCTGCTGTGTGCGGGATACACGCTTGTGATATACGCCACGACGCTGTCTTAGGGAATTACAATAGTTTTTATTAAAATATGTATTTTTAATGTAAACTGATTGAGTTTTAATTAAAGTTTCTGTTTGATTATCATCACAGGTGAAGGGAACCCCTGATTTAAACTACTAGTAACTTGTCTAGTCAGTAGTAACATATTTAATTCTTCACAGTTTAATCACTATTAAACGAATTTGCTATTTATTTTCAATAGTATGTCTTGCATTAATGATATTTATATAAAGTTACTAGGACCAGTATTTATAAATTGCGTTCAACTCCGAGATCGCTCTCACGTGCATGTCTTATTTTGTATGTTAATAAAATATATTTATGCATGTATTGTATGACAGTGTGTGTGTGTGTTTTTTTTTAGCTTCACGCTTTATCCCTAGCGGGGTAGTCAGAGAGAACGGAGCGCCAAACGCTACGATCTCTACATACCTCAATGTGTGTGTTAGGAGTAATATTATGACAGTATTGTTTTAATTTCTTTATCGAAAGTGTGATTAACCAAATTAATCACAGTTCTTTCTTGCATGAGCACTTTTGCCTAGGATATGTTGAAGGAGGAGTCGTTTTGCAAAACTAGAACATACATTACTTCTTGGGGCAATAAGATCATTTCATCTTTTCCTTAATTTATTTTTTATCAAAATGTATACTTTCATGACGTTTTAAGGTTACATTTCAAAATTGTTTTTACAGACTATATACCGCTAATTTCATAGAAGGTACTTGTTGGAAATCTGTATAGCTTAAAATGCATCACCTTAGAAAGAGATCTTTTTGCTCTTTCTAAACTAAGATAGTGGGATTTTACTTCCCTGCGGTATACTATAAGTGACACTCCACTATTTGCTCGAGTCTGCCAATTGAAGTATGTTTAGTTGGAATGGAAGATACAAAATGGGAAGGCATGGGACAAAGGGATATTGCTGCCAGTAACAGAGTTGCCGTAGCATAGCTGCATTGATAAAACAGCAAAATGCCAGCATACCTGCATGTTAGTGACTATAATGTTAAATAATTATAATGATGGAATTCTAGCTGAGGAGATCGTCGTAGCGGAGGCAAAGCGTGGATCTGAGTTCCGCCATTCAAGATGCCTCAAGGAAATGCCTCAAGAATTCGTCTGGAAGTGGAGAAAGGAAGAGCCTTAATGAGACCGTAATGTCTATCACTAGTTTTTGTTGTGTTTTGCTTTTTAACATTTTTTTTTAAATGTAAAGTTAACATTAACCGGTCAATATGTTGATGGTGATGCAGTTAGTTGGTTTGGTAATATTGTTATTGCCACCACATCTCTATAAGAAATAGCCAGTTGGATGTTGTGTTCCAGTATATTAGTCACGTAAACTTCATTTGTCCGACAAAGAACCGTCGAACCGTCGTCGATCGTAGTCGAACGCCGACTCGTCGATGGTCAGGGTGCGCAAGTTTACAATTGCCCAAAAATCGTTTATTGAGGCCTCGTTCACGATATGTTTTGTGGACTTTTCTGCAACACGGTGTTGTGTTACCAATTAGGCATATATATAGGCAATTGTGCGGGCTTTGATCTTAGCGTCCCTTGTGCAACTAAAATTGATTTTACTCCTGAGGTCCTGCCTTAGTAGTAGTAGTTGCTAATTGCTATCAGATCACTATCAGAGAGGAAAATAGTAGAATCGTCCCTGATAGGTTCCTAGGTTCCCTCTGCTTACCCTTGCTATATGTGGAGCATGTTTTATTTTATTTATAACAGGCGTAAGTGTCAATTACTAAGGTAATGTTATATATTAAGTAATGATATAATATAATGGCGTATCTTTCTAATCTATTTTAATGATATTTTTTATGTCATATTAAGATTTTTTAAATATTAAGCAGTTAAGAACCTGCAAGGAAATTTAGCAATTTACAATATTTAACAAATGATACAATAGATAATGAGGCCGTCGTAGCGCAGTGGCACGAGGGTGGGATTGAAACGAGACGGTTGTCGGTTGGATCCCGACTCGTGACTATAGACTGATGATTATTTCTTAATATTTTCATTTCTTTACTCTGGCACGAAGGCAAAAGCCCGGCCTTGAGTTCCGCGATCCAGTCGAGGAACGGAGTGTCTTAGCACTAGGTTCCCTCTGCCTTCCCTGCTGTGTGCGGGATACAGGGTGAAGCTGATTATTAACATACTTTATATGTATTTATATTTATATAAAACTATATTTATCTAGTGCACCTTTAATTTTTTTTCCTTTAATTTTTTTTAAACTTTAGTTACTACTAAAGGTTAAGCAACTTTGAACTTAAGTTTTGTAGTAGTATGTGTTTACGTTATTTATATCTATGCGTAACTGCGTCACACGAAATACAGGTCTGGACAAACATCGAAAAAAGAAAAAAAAATCCTACGTCTAAACTGTTGAGGTATCTTGATATTTTTTTTTAAGAATGGGCTTAAAATATTTTATCCTATATGCTGTTCTCGTAAAAGGCAGCGCTGTTTTATTTTACTCTTTTACTCTCTTAACAATTTGCTTAGTATATAGTTAGGTGTACACTCTAAGCCGAAAATCTATACTATGCTTATTCGAGTGTTTCGCCCGTTTGTACTACGAAATTATTTATTATTTTATCTGAATTAATTTCTTTCATGAGCTAATAACATTATCATTTATTTTATAAAGACAATATTCACCTATCGTATAAGAAGCAAGATTTCAGCTAATTCAAAAAAACACTTATTTTGTAGCAATATTGTCAGCCGTTACAGAGATAAGCGTACACAAACACACAGATTAACAGTCAAATATTTTAAAAATCATTGTTTTGGGTTCTACTATATTTATGATTGCTTTCAAAAATACATTTTTTCTTATACATCTTCTTTGTACAGACAGCGATGAAGTAGAATTTTATTATAAGTATAATTAATAGTATAAAATATTTTCATTTTCCCTCTTTAATAGACATAACGAGGCGTGATGTTCCGACACTCAACACATATTGTTTAGACAAATTGACAGACGAAAAGTGGAGAACGGAGTGTCTTAAAAGTTTCCTTCTGCATTCCACAAATACAAAATGTTACACAAATATTACTAAGAAATCACTGGAGATATTATAAGTGTTTTAATCACAAGTCTTTTAATAAAAATAAGATATTTATTATTTGTAGCTCCGTCCTCATGTATGAAGAGGTTGATGACAGTGGACGAGGCGAAAGAGGTATGTAGAGACCGTAGCGTTTGGCGCTCCGTTCTCTCTGACTACCCCGCTAGGGATAAAGCGTGAAGTTAGTTTAGTTTTTTTTTATTATTTTTTATTCTTTATAAATAAAAATAGTAACAGTAACAATATTTTATAAATTAATAACATACAACTTAAATATAAAAAAACAATCACCGTTTTTTAATATATTACTATACAAATATCTAACCCTCAGTCACTTCTATAATACATCATCCATACATTTTTTTTAACTCTTTCCGTAATATTTTACCCGAATTAGTTTTTGGAATGTCATTTACGAATACAACCTCTTCGATTTTCTTAAATGAAGCTACTTTATCTGCAACGAAACTTTGTATATCTTCTGTAGAAGCGTTTTGACCGTTTTTCTTAATAACAAATGCTTTTGGAACTTCTCCATTATAAACATGAGGCACGCCTATAACCGCTGCATCTTGTACGGCTGGATGAGATCTTAATAAACTTTCTAATTCCGCTGGCGCTACTTGCATTCCTTTTACCTGTTGAATATTAGACATTATTACATTTAATATTAGATATTAGGGTTTTAAAATTTATTGACATAAAAAAATTAGATTAAATCAGCTTCACGCTGTATCCCGCACACAGCAGGGGAACCTAGTGTTAGGACACTCCGATCCCCACTTTCCGCCGAATTCTGGAGGCATTGCGTGTTGAGTGGCAGAACTCAATGCCGCGCTTAACTTCGACACCAGAGCGAAGAAATGGAAATATAAATTTAAGTAAATATTTCATCTCCTCGAGTGGGGATCGAACCCACAACCAGTCGGTTTTACAGTCACACCTCGGGCCGCTGCGCCACGACTGGCCTCAAATCGAATTATTGACATAATTCGATTGATAATTAAATTTTTTTAGATTTTGTATAGTGAAGAAAAAAAAATATTGTGCTATTTCTTTACTTTTTATCAATCATAAAAAAAAATGTATGTATGAACATGGCTGTACCATTGAGAATGAAATAACTCACGATTTCTATAAGAAACTACTCTCAAAACATCAATAGCAACTGTGCTGTCATGGCCCAAAACTAAGAATATTTATAAGTTGTTCACCCCTATAAAGTGATATACAGGTTGCCTCAGCAACGGTCTAATATTCACTAGCCTACCGTAGTAATCATTAGAATCATACAATCTAAATATTTTAATCGTATTATAATTTTATCTATTATTTTATAATTAAAAAATATGCCACACTGGTGACAATGTTGAGATAAAAGTAATTATTTTAATAATATATATAGATTGTATCTATAACTAAGTATCTTGAATATTTGATGGTAATAATACTTAAATATTTTTATAATTTTGAAATTAGTTTATTTGAAATCTAATTCTAAAACAGGACATTTTATAAAATATAAAGTCAAGTAATAAAAAATCAAGACAGCTTATTTCACTTATTTCATTTTCATCATATTTCGATGTATGTAATCGATTTTTATTTGCGTCATTAGATTTCGTAATCAAAGCGCGGCGTTAAATACTGCGGTTCCCCATGCAACATCTAGAAAGTTAGGCGCGAATTGGGAAACGGAGTGTCTTAATACTAGGTTCCCTCTACCTGTTGCTGTTGCTGATAAATGTTTGAAACAGCTGAAGCTAAAAAAAAGATTTTTTTAGAATACCTTAATTAGTTCCTTAATTCTATCAGTAACATAAAGTCCATGCTTAGGATCGTAACGTCCCAAGTCCCCAGTCTTGAAAAAGCCGTCATCAGTCACTGTCTCTTTGGTCGCCGCTTCATTTTTGTGATATCCCTTCATTATTGTCGGTGATCTAATACATAGTTCTCCCAACTGCAAAGTATATATATTTTTTATAAGTTTTTCTATTATATTTCTTTTATTTTCTTCTGTATGGAGCTGAATGAGCTGAGAAGAGAACTGTTAAATCACGTCTTTCTCCACTTGTCGTCCATTTTTATTTACTATGGTGTTTGTTTATATTGTCTCAAATAAGATGTTTTGTTTTGGCAGTTTTATTTTTATTTTATTCCTTGTATAACTTTATTCACTATTATTAACATATACGTCACAAGTTTTTATAAATTCTCATGTATTATTTAAATATATGAACAAAATGCTAATTGCAAAAACAATGATTATAATCATACCTAAAGAGACTCTTGATTAACTGTATATATGCATAAATAATAAGGATAACAATTGAATAGAGTTAAATAATGCATTAAATACAAAATAAAATTAGAATGGTTGATGATTATAGAATATAATCTAAATTTTCTAATATTTAAAATAACATTTTAAAATCTCAATGCTTACTTCTCCAATTTTGACCGGTTTCCCTTCGCCATCTATGAACTTAAGTTCAGTACTCGCCATAGGGACTCCGCAAGCAGAATAATCCACATTTTGAGTGCGTTTAAAAGTGGATGTACATAGTGATGTAGTTTCCGTTGCTCCAAAACCTTGGTTGAATTCTAATTTACCCTGAAAAATTACATATATGCAATTTTTATCTAAGAATTCTACTGTATTTTGTTCTTTGAACTAAATATTGATGGATTTGCACACCAATTTATTGGTATAGACACTAACCAGATCTACGATTAAGACGATTTAAGCAGACATCTTTTTTCATGTTTTTATTCTTTTCTTAGCTTCACGCTATATCCCGCACATTACAGGGTAAGCAGAGGGTTAAGACACTCCGTTTACCATTTTCCACCGAATTCTGGAGGCATTGCGTGTTGAGTGGCGGAACTCATCGCCACGCTTTGTTATTTGTGTCGGTCTTTACGAAATAGTAAAGTTAAATTATATAAATGATTTCACTTACGTTTCCTTTTTCTAGAACCGCCATGACATCTGAAGCAGATAGAGGAGCAGCACCACACAGAATATGCCGTACGTTTGTGAAGAACTCTTTTGTCACATCGGGATGTTTTCCAAGAAGAATTGCTGAAAAAAATTAATATTATGTTTTTTATAATTAATACTGCAAAAATATTTTTTCCTTTGATGCGTTGTGTAAGGTCGCCTGATTGTAAAAGCGTTGGTTGTGAGTTCAATCAACACCAAGGTAAAACAAAGCGGGACTCCGCATCTTGACACGCAATGTCTCGAATTGGGTGAGAAAATGGAAAAAGGAGTGTCTACATAATTGGTTCTCTGTGTACTATTTACGGGCTTTCCGCTGTAGCGTGAAGAAAAAACATGTTTATTGAAAAGGGCTGGAAGCTTAGACAAATAAATTGCTTGAGGTAGCCCTGTGTCCAGCAATGGTATAAAAAGCTGAGATGATTATGATGATGATAAGACAGTCTACGCCTTTGTAGAATATGGTGTATAACAAACTTTTCTAAAATATCTTGTCGATGTCGAATTGTTTTTCGGTTATAGCATGGTAGTACATTGCTTGTAAAATTTAAGAGTTTGCGGAAAACCTTATGTTTCAAATTTAAATATCATTCAATTTCTATGGAATTTGCGACAAAATCATTTTAATTAGATCAACCAAATCTTACCTATAGGAGGAACCACGTATAATACAGTAGGTTTTTGATTCTTCAATATATCAAAATAAGTAGTCGTTGAAAACCTCGGCATTGATATTAACTTGCATCCGTTCACAAAATGACCTAATAGTGTAACTATGATTCCGTAAATATGGAAAAACGGTAATATGCATGGTATGACATCCTGGAAGTTACCTAAAAAGAAAATTATTTATATAAGATTAATTATTAATATAAAACAATATCTAAAAGAACATATATGTAATATTTATCGACTATAATATAAATTTTCAGCATAAATCCTTTATTATAAAAAAAATTATAATAATTAACTGTAATTAACATTTTATTTTCTTAAATACTCAAAAGACTCAATTTTGATAGATAAACGAATAAATATAGAGACGTGGCTTCAATATCATCTAAAACTAAAACATATTTAATAATTTGTTTACCGTTAGTCAGTTCAGGAAATCTGTTTTCCTCTCTAACCATCATCTCAAGAGCGGCAAGTAAATTATTATAAGTAATATCAACTCCTTTTGGCAGTCCTGTTGTACCACTGGAGAATGGTATTAGAGCGACATCATCGCCATCTTTAACAACTTTATCTAATAAATTAAGATCAGCTTCTCCTTTTTCCGCTAACTCTGTATATCGTATTGCTCCATCAGGTATTGGTTTACTTGGATTATCAACTATTATTATTTTTGCATCACTTTTAGCCAATTTCAAACCTTTAACAACTACGTCAAAGCATTCAGGTATCGTTATGATGGCTTTGGGACTTGTCAATGATACTTGATGGCTTATTTCCACTGAAATTAAATTGTTGTTTAGATTAGAATAAGGACAATAGCAATAAATAGTTTATTATTAAAAAAATGCAATTTATAATATAAAGGTACTTTGTACCTCCTTTAATTAAAATAATTATTTACGCCTGGTTAACCTTTTTTGTGCTATTTTTGTTGACAAGCGTGCGTGCGTATAAATGTGATAGGTTATGGGTTCGATTCCAGAAAATGAAATCTTTATAAGTAAAAATGAATGTTTATCTATCAAATTGAAACGAAACGCTGCAATGTCACATTTTGTTTCGAAATAAAAAAAATAATAAAATTACTTAAAATTAATTGAATATTTGTGTAATGCCTTTCTTAAAAATCTATTTTAGTTGGTGGTGTGGCGACGCGCGCTTGTTACAGCTAGTATTTAATATTTTCATTTCTTCACTCCGATGTCGAGGCAAAGTGCGGCGTTGAGTTCCGCCACTCAACACGCATTACCTCTAGAATTCGAAGGGAAATGGAAAGCGTCGTGTCTTAACATTAAACTCCCTTCGCCTACCCTGCTACATGCGGGATACAGCGTGAAGTTGATATCAATAAAATATAACTATTTATAATGTTGTTTATCTTACATTCTTTATAAACCGGATTAACAGGACTAAAAATGCATCCAGCTTGAATTGTTCCTAGGGCAACGACGGCGAACTCCGGACTATTAGGCAGCAGCGCACCGACTATATCATTTTCTTGTATTCCCAATTTCTTTCTTAGCGAAGTGGCGAAGACAGACATATGTTTTCTTACTTGATTGTAGGTATAGTTTTTCTTTGTTTCAGCACATTCCTATAAATTAACATTTATTATTGTATAATAAATAAATATAAAAATAAAACGCCACCTTTATGCTGCATGCTTAAGGCGAGGTGGACAGAGGTCCTAATTTGCTAAAGGTACCATCTGGAACTTAGTGTTAAGTCACTCCGTTCCACATCTCCGAGACAAAAAAAGAAAAGTCGAGCTGTTTCTTGCAACTAGAGCAAGGCAATATAAGAAGAAGAGTGGGAATGGCCACAACCATCACGTTTACAGTCCTACGCTGTGCCGCTGCTCCACGACGGTCTCAGTGATAAATAAAATATAAATGTTGGGTAAGTAAAGCATAGATAAAATGATCGATTTAAATTTTAAATAACTCCAATTCGTGTTTTTTTTTTCGTTTTAATTTCACGAAATTTCGATTTATAAATTTTCTGCGTGCGTCACTAAAAGCTCTTATGGTATTTTTTGTCCATATCATTGTAAAAACAGATTACCTATAATTCTTATCTGTATGATATGAGGTCGAATGTAATCAAAGTTATATGTTAATTTCAGAACTGTATAAGAATTTCTATGAAAATATAAAATATTATATATTTGACTGGATGTTAAAATTGCAAAATACTTGATAATAATGAAACATGATGATTTTTTTTTCGTCGCATGTTCCCTAGTCGTCTTGACAAATTGACTTTTGCAGAAAATAAGGAAATATTACAGCCTCTGAAAGACGCATCATATCCTATAAGATTTTTTTACATTTTTAAAGCGTTACATCACACTTAGCAAAGAAAAATTATTAAGAAAAAGTATAAAAGTTTGAACGTAGCAGGATTTGAACCCGCGCCTCTTTGGAAACCGTACAAGCGCTCTGACCAATTAAGCCATATTGGCTATAAGATTGTTTCTTTGAACTTCAACCAATTTGCTGTCTAAAATTTTATTAGCCCTTTAATAATAAATATTAATGTTCAAATGAGGTCGTCGTGGGGCAGAGGCACAAGAATGCGTTGTATACGCGACGGTTGTGGGTTCGATTCCCACTCGGGAGAATGAAATATTTATTATTTTATTTTCTCGCTCTGGTAATGATGCAAAGAGCTGCTGGTACGCCCATGGTGGGCAACAGAAGCCTCTTAATAGGGACGCAGTGTCTTCACATTAGGTTCCCTATGCCTATGAAAGTAAAAAAAACCCGAACAAACGCAAACTGGACTCGCCCACCGAGAGTTTCGTACAAGAATTAGAGGTCTCAAGCTTTTTCTGAAATACATGCTTAGCTTAGCTAGAGCCCTTTCACCTGATACCTTACTTGAACTAGCGGCTTTAATACCAAATTTTGCCCCCCTCTTAAGGCTATTATTTTTTAGAATTTAATCACAAATGCACAAGTTTTCAGTTTTTTTTCTAAGCTAGCACTAACTGTAGATGCTAGCTGACAAATTTCATAATTCTATGTTAACCGGAAGTACCCCGTTAATTTTGATTAACCTATAGTGTCGAAATACGCATTTTTTTCTGGCCATATCTTTTTTTAAAGTAAATGTAGAAATACGTTTTTATTAAATCATGGGACCATAGATCTAGGTATATGGTTGAATGGCTTGAATGTCAACTCGATATCTCCAAGCGTTCCTGAGATAAAGGCTTTTGACAGACAGACAGACGGACGGACAACACAGTGGTTCTTAACAACATAATATCCTAAAAACAGCAAATGCCATTTACAAGTGCCAAAAGGTGCCAATTATCGTAATGTTTTTTTGGTTTATTCATTTACTTACTAATGTGAAGGTCGCATACGAGTTGCACGCGTGAACGGCAAATGACGTCACAACATTTTTATAAATATCAACTCATCATAAAGATAGACAAATCTTATCTTTATAAATTTCATTGAACTTTGTCCCGCAATAAAGTAGGTACGTGTTTAATCTATTGATAATTTATCTTTTAATAATAAAAATATAAAAAAAATAAATAAATCAGCTTCACGCTGTATCCCGCACACAGCAGGGTAGGCAGAGGGGACCTAGTGTTAAGACTGCCGGATGAGGCATTGTGTGTTGAGTGGCAGAACTCAACGCCGCGCTTTGCCACGACACCAGAGCGAAGAAATGGAAATATAAATTTAAGTAAATATTTCATCTCCTCGAGTGGGGATCGAACCCACAACCAGTCGGTTTTTACAGTCACACCCTGTGCCACAGCGCCACGACCGGCCTCTAAATTTTTTTATTGATATCTAATAATAAACTTTGTCAAAAAAAATATCGCTCTACTTTTAGTACTAGAACTGTACCTATTTATCTCTCTGTCTTTCTGTTTGTCCGGGCTAATGTCCGGAACAGCTGAACTGATTTTTATGGGCCAAACAGTAGAATGATAAGTAGTTGCGGAGTAGCAAATAAACTTCTTTTTTTTATTTTTGCTTATGTCATCATAATTATATGAAATTGATGAGTATTTTCACGTTTGTCATCGAAATAGTGTCTTAAGGGGCAAAGATGCTGGCAGCTGTGACACAGTTTACACTAGTACGGCTGCCAACGCTGACCTCTACTAAATTGTTGTATTGTTTTTCCTTATTTCATCAAAATTAGAGTGTATATGTAACATTTAATGACTGAATAAAGCATTTATTATTATTATTATTATTATTTCTGCTGAATAGGAATTTACCTAGGAAAAATCTAGATAAATGTGAATGCTCAAGCTCTAAAAAATTTAATATCTTAAAAAATATATTTTAAATATACAGCGTGAAGCAAATTTTTTTTTATTTTTATTTTAATAAAAAAATTAAAAATTATAATAATTATTCCATTATTCCTCATAACTTTTACTTTCGATGTGTCCTTAGAGTTAATAAATGCATAACATGACGAACGTCCGATAAGGTTCTATATCACAATTCCAAGGATTTGTCAAAAGACATTTTTGTTTTAAAGGTTATTAACAAAATAATGATTTTATAAATGACTAGTGGGCGCGCGCGGCTTCGCCCGCTTATTAGGAGTGAATTCTAAAAAAACCACGAAACACGTGTTCAATAAAATATTTTTAACAGTCTGAATTTAAATTTTTATAAAAATCGGTGGCAATTTA
>DWMY01000881.1:0-18274 GCA_018249775.1 Heliconius hecalesia formosus | reverse complement strand
CTAAAATTTGTAAGAATGAACAATTGCTAAAATTATTTTAAGC
Source organism: Heliconius hecalesia formosus (assembly GCA_018249775.1). Taxonomy (NCBI): domain Eukaryota; kingdom Metazoa; phylum Arthropoda; class Insecta; order Lepidoptera; family Nymphalidae; genus Heliconius; species Heliconius hecalesia. The sequence continues at coordinate 18,231 of DWMY01000881.1, read as the reverse complement.
AATCGTCGCAAAATCCCCATACGGCTTTCAAACATGTCATATGCCGGTCTTATTGCAGTTTTCAAGACCGACCTGCAACAACTGGTGCAAAAAGTATCTTAATTTTATTTTTATGATTGTTATTTTTTTCTAATTAAACTTGTTCTTAATATGTTATTAAGCTAAAAAAATAAAATTAATATACTTCTAAATATTTATTGTCGAATTTTTAAAAATGTCTATAGCGTTTCACTATTGTGGTTGATTAATAAATACTTTCCTATGGATATTAATAACATTTTTCTTTTTTTTTTTAGCTTCACGCTGTATCCCGCACACACCAGGGTAGGCAGAGGGAACCTAGTGTTAAGACACTCCGTTCCCCACTTTCTGCCGAATTTTGGAGGCATTGCGTGTTGAATGGCATAACTCAACGCCGCGCTTTACCTCGACACCAGAGCGAAGAAATGGAAATATAAATTTAAATAAATATTTCATCTCCTCGAGCGGGGATCGAACCCACAACCAGTCGATTTTACAGTCACACCCTGTGCCACTGCGCCACGACTGGCCTCTCATCAGTGGCAGTGTCACGAAATTACACATCAGTGGTTAAAGATGATAAGCGGCAGTGACGTTTTCATAATAATAAGTGGTGGAATATAATTATAGTCTTTGTCCAAACATAAATGAATTATGAACCCACTTTCATACCTTCATATCTCTTTCATATCTCCAGGAAAACCTTACTGCGCTGCACCTCAACTAAATCTATTTTACAGACCTATATAATTTTATAAAATCTCCTTTTGTATTCTCTAAAGCACTAAATTGTCCGTATTGAAGCCATCATGGCGCAACGGCACAGCGCCTAAATGTAAACGGGCTTATGGGTTCGATTCCTGCTATACCAATTAATGGATTATTTTATTTTTTCGCTTTGGTACCACAATAAAGCGCGGCATTGGGCGCTGCTACTTCGAACGCAAGGAGAGTGGGAGTTCAAATTCAAAATATTCTTTATTCAAATCGACTATTGTAAGCACTTTTGAATAGTCGAATGAACAGCCAAAAAACTAGCCACTTATTTTCTTAATCCTTTGACAACCGTAAACGTGTGAAGCTATTTACATTATAAATAAAACATTACTTTAAAAGTATTACTTTTGATCTAAAAGGATTTATAAAATGTTAAATTATCATGCACTTTAACTGTTATCGTAACACACTATATGATTTAAAAAAAAAACAGAAATCTTTACTACTACACGACAAATCTATGAAATTAACTTAAATAATAATCGATTCGACGACCTCCGCCCAACTACGATAGTTCGAGATAAGTACATTACAAGCCAATATTAAACAATAATATTCCCCTATAAAGGAAAACGTCTTCACTTTTGCCTTTATACTAATAACATTTACAATGTTTAATATTGCACTATCAAAATTGTGTTGCAACACGTTTCGGTTTGACTGTGATTTATTTTGCTCCACGGGAATATAGGAGAAATAGAATTACTTGATGTTCTGTAGTTATATACAGAGATAAACATACAGACACACCTCACATACGATAATGTTATTTAAATTTATAGGTATATCACAGAAACAAAACTAAAACAAACTTAGATTTTAAAGATATTATTATATTGTAGCAAAATATTACAAAATATTAATATAAATTGTAGCCTTTTGAGACAAAGTTTCATATAAATCTGTTCAGTAGTGTTTGAATGAAAATGAAACAAACAAGCTATCCTCACAAACTTTCACATTGATAACTTTAGTAGGATCGATAATTAAGTCTATCTGAAACTTCACTGTTTTTTTTTCTCCTTTCTATATAAAGCTAATTAATCAACAAGGTACATAGGCTTTGTTTCACTTTGAGAAATTATTAATTTAACATAAAAATCTTATCTTAGTAACTTGTATTATTAAAGAAAATGTTTACATAATATATATTTATATTACGTATATTTGTAAATAATATAGTTATTAAATGTAGAATTACACTTTAAAAATGTTAAGTGATAGACCTAATAATAAGGAAACAAAAATTATCCAACTGATCCAATTTTAGAACAGAAGGTGTTTTTCTTTACTTTTAAAAAATGTATAAGAAAGATACAACGTTATTTTAGAAAATATTAGCATGTACATTTTTTTTATTTGGGATACAAATAAAAAAATATGTACAATAAAAAATGGAGTGACTCATAACCAATTTCCCTTTGTTCTAAAATCATAAATAAAAAGATAAGTATAAAATATATTCGTCACAAATTTCGCCTCGGTTTCATTCCAACTTTTCCCCCAGAAGATAAAGCAGCTGGCCTTCATAGGCCATTTGAAAAGCGCTCATTTTACTTTATTAATTGTTATTTTACTAATTCTTTCTTCTTGTTTTCTGTTCTTTTTTAGACGTATTTAGTTCATGTTTTTTACTATAACACTGTGTACTTACATTGTGGTATTCATACGTTCAGGCTAGTTTATCCTTGTCTTCTCTGCTATATGAAACATACAACATGAAGCTAAAATAAAACCTCCTTTCTATAGCTATATAAATATTTATATATCTGTCACTTTTTTATTTTTATAGAACCGTACCTCAAAAGGTAAAAACGGAATTCTTATTACTTCACTTTGATGATTCACTTTGATATCTTATCTGGTGTGATTCTTAAGGCACTGCATGTCATTTTCCTTGATCTGGCAAAGCGTGGAGTAGAGTTCCACTCAACATACAATGCGTCAAGAATGCCGGAGAGCAGAAAGTGCGGTACATCCTAATGGGAACATTAGATTTGGGAACAATAGATTTTAACATTAGATTTCCAGATTCCACGATACATGAAGCTCGCTTAGCTATAAAATATATAGATAAACATAGATATGCACTTTTTATTCTTTAAAAATAAATTTTAAAACGTATCGCTTTCACCTAAATAAATTTCTATATGAATCTTTTCATAAAATCCGTACAATTAACTATATGAGAAATGCTTTCAGCACATTTTATTTATTTATCAAAAATCAACATTTTCTAAGTACAGAAATAAAGAAACAAATGAAAATAATACATTTCGACGTTATGATGTAGGTGGGAAATAAAGATAATAATTTCTTATAACAATACAAAGACGTGCTCCAGACAGCAGTACAGTATAGGTGAAATTTATGTTATTACAATGTATGCTAAAAGATATTATAATTATTTACAATTTTCAATCCCCAAGTAGGTACTTTAGGATCTTACGTAGATCCTATATTCTGATACTATTCGCGTTTATATATTTTGGAGATGAGAAAGAGAATTGAATACGCATAAAAAGAGATACGCTTTTAACTACAATGCCTAAAAATATCTTTGATGTAAATTTCTTTTTACATTAAGACTCTCTACTACTTATTTATTTACAAAGAGACATCATCGAAATAAACTATTTTTTTTTTATAATACAAACTACTTTTTAGGTATAAACAATATAATATAATAAACATAGAGTTACTCTATCGCCCGACTATACTAATGATTAATATATGTAGGAGCCAGTTTGTGAGCAAATTAATAGGATTTGAGTTAACAAACAAAAAATTTCTTAGAATGTTAGGTATCTACATGTACAACAAGCTAGCGGCCCAATGCCAAAATATATATATTTTTTATATAAATTGTAGCCTATATGCTATTCTGATGTATAAGTTATTGAAAAGTTTTATCTAAATCGGTTTGGTAGTTTTTGCGTGGAAGTGGAACAAACATCCACCCTCACAAACCTTCACATTTATAAAACTAGTGAGATTGTAGCACACAAATACGTTTGCATGGACTACAAAATTTATAATCCCGTTTTCCTCGTTTCCTAAAGAATTTCAGGAAATATCCTCGTAGAGCTATCTTATTATTACGCGCGGAAGCGCGTAGCCAAGTTCAGTGAAACAGAACTGGCGAGCGGCACCGTGTATTATTTTACACGAACCATTTAAAGCCACTTTTTAACACTTCATAACTCAAAAACTATTTCACCTAAACCTGTCAAATTTGGCTCAAATATTTTAACCCGTTACTTGTATAAGTGTATTAAATTTCATAAGCACAGCTTAAACGGTTATTCAGATAATAACATTCAAATATCGATAATTTTAGCAGGGGTTGACCTATGGACCTTAATTCTAAACCAGTTCTAGATGACTTAAAACGATGAAATTTTAATCCAGTTAAGTAATTAGATGTACATAAAGGAAAAACTTTGAAACTAGTAATTTTTATTCATTTTCTTATAATTTTTAAACATTTTTAAAGTGTTATTCCACACTTAGGAAAGAAAAATACTTATTTAGAAAACGTATAAAAATTTGAACGTAGCGGGACTCGAATCCGCGCCTCCTGGTCAGTTTCCAGGAGGCGCGGGTTGGAGTCCCGCTACGTTCAAATTTTTATACGTTTTCTAAATAAGTATTCTTATAATTTTTCAATAAATAGATTCTATTAACATATTCTATTATAATGTAAAAATAGCAATCAAAGTGATGACAGCCAGTATTTTGTCTCAATGTCTATTAAATATTATTGCTCTTATTTAAATGTCAGGCGTCAGTACATATTTTCTTTGTTTGTAGACTAACTTCAATAGTGTTAAGTAAGCCATCTAAAACGAGATATTATCTTCAAATATATTTTAAGACAAGAAATAATACCTATTTGGTGCTTGAAAACGACTCTCACTTATGTCCTGAGACCGCCGGTCATCATATGTATTCCAGGACTTCACGTTAATATACAAATAATGGATTGCCGTCTTTACTTATTTTTTAACTTAAACATATCAGTTTTAGCACTTATAACTAAGAGTACTTGTACAGTAGACGATCGTATTTATTAATCTAATCAATCTAGCTTCACGCTTTATCCCTAACGGGGTAGTTAGAGAGAACCAAGTACCAAATGCTACGGCCTCTGCATATCTCTCTCTCGCCTCGTCATCAACTTTTAGATAAATAACTTCCGAGGGGTCCTCATGCTTTTTCATAACTTTCCTCTAATATCTTTGATACTGTGTTTTCGAAGGAATCATATTTATAACCGTATTAAATTATTACTTTTGGTTGAGGTCAGTTTTGGTACATAGGTACAAGTGACTATAAAAGCAGCTGGTTGGGGATTCGATCCCTACTCGAGGAAAGGAAATATTTATTTAAATTTATATTTTAATTTCTTCGCTCCACTCCATCTCCACTTTTACAAACTCAGCCATTGCTAATAAGACGAAACCTATGTATGGAGTAGAACGTGTTAGGCAAACAACGCTTTAACCAAGTTACAGATAATAGGACGACATGGTTGTTACGGGGTTCTATTGAAGCAAGCATATCAGGACAACGACTGTTTTTCAAAGAATCTGAAAAACAAGAATCAATGGGGAGTCTTTGGGAAGCAGTTGTACTTAGTTACACTGTGGAAAGTACAGGTGTACTTGATGAGCATAATGACGACGTAGATAAAAAACAGTCACTACAATTAGACATCATTATAAAAATATAATATAAATAAAATATACGTCTAAGAAAATATAAAATAATAATAATATTTATTGAAAATATATAAATATATACAAAATTGAATAATAGTTATACTCTTTAACCTACCATCTCAGAATGGGCATAAGTTTCTGTAGGCTAAATAGGCGAGGCTATAAAGACACAAATATATCGCGATTTCGCCTTGTCTGGCTAGTCTATTGAATGGTAGCACTAAGAAAATCGTAATAAGACGCAAAATCTATGAAGAACCCACGGGAATTATTTACAACATTGTGAAATCAAAAAAAACAAATTGATATACTGCTCGACTGGGACGAAAGAACGAAATTCGCGCGGGTATGTGATCTGCTCAATAACTGTGTGAGAGACCTGAACAAGAGCAACGAAGGTTAAGAATACCAGAGTGGAAGTGGCAGACCGTCTGAGTTCCATAAAAGCCTCAAAACAACTTGAGGTCACAGTTTACGAGGATAGAGGTGAAGACTGAGTTATCTTTAGCCTGCAGATTCCAGTACTCCAGCAGACCATACACAAGCCTCCCTTTTAACCACCGAAAGTGGCCCAGAACGCCTTCAACGAAAGACTGCAGCACACAAAGCCAAAAGTCCAGAATTGATTGACAACTAAAATGTATTTTAATATGATTTTTTATTACTTTAATCTGTAATATATTAATATGAAATTATTACGACATTATCGTAAATTCTGTAAGAATTTTTGATTGTTGAAAATATACATAAAGCTAATTATTTATTATACGTATATATTTTTTTAACATTACATTCTTTTTACCTATGTTATGTTTTTTAAAACTCTGTTAAATATGCTGATATCAGTTAATGATCTAATTTACTGCTTCAGAAACAACCTCAAATGTTAAATTATTGATTTGGGTAATGATTCATTATGTTCTTTGTAAAATAAATGTAATCATTGGATATTAACTCCTGTACAGTTTTTAAATCAGTTACATAATATATTATTAGCTAAATGTACAATTGGTAAATATATAGTTCTTACAGTGTACACGTAGAAAGGATGTTTTTAGGCATTTTTATATAGATTTATTTCAAACGAACGAACGAACCAAAAAATCTTTGTATTTACTTGATATTTCTTTTATGATCAAATCTTTTTTTATCTCTATGTTGAATTAATTACGACTTGAACTTAACTGTTATGATTTATGAAGGTAATCTCCACTAACAATTCAATTTTGTTTACTTTATTCTATAAAATATTGTATAATAGTGCTTCAAAAATATATATTTTTATCAACAGTCATATAACCAAGACGTTTCGAATGTCATTCTTTAGCCAAGAATCTTACGAGCGCGATTGCTATATAACATTCGCAGGGAAACTAATGCCTTGAGTTCATTCAAATGACGATAACTTTTTTTTTAATGAACCGATTTTGATGAAACAAACTTTAATTATTAAGTTGAGTTAAAACAAAGCAATTGGTGAAACTTTCAAGTAATTCAGTACTTTCAGAGAAAAATGTGACCATACGAATCGACAGACAGACAGACAAGAAATTCAAAAAAAAATCGTTTTGCTTTCTAATATTCTTTTTAATTGTCCCTCTATCTATTTCAGTCAAAATTACTAAATGTACAGACAAAATATTTTTACTGTCTTATTATATGTAGAGATTATAATCTTAAGAATAATAGAACTGAGTTGTATTTAAAAAAAAAAAAACAAGAAAATTTTTATTCGGGTCACTATGACGGTTGTGTTCCAGCAAACCAGAATATAAATAGTGCGCCTATTTCTCCCGATAGACTTAAAGAGAAGAAGTCTTTGTAGGAAAATGAAAGGTAGTCGTAAAGGAGCCGTCCACAAAACGTAAACCAAGTCGACCTAAATTATATGAGAAATCCCGTGCGGAACAAAGGCGCAATATTAATCGGTCTTATGAAGGAGCGCTTCCTGAAGTTTCAAAAATATTATGCAGATAAACCTCTAAAGTGCATCGAGTAGCCGTGAAACGTTAAAAACCCAAACAGATACAGATTAAAGTAATAAAAAATCATATTAAAATACATTTTAGTTGTCAATCAATTCTGAACTTTTGGCTTTGTGTGCTGCAGTCTTTCGTTGAAGGCGTTCTGGGCCACTTTCAAACCCAAAGGGTTTTTAACCGAGATAAAACCGTAAAGTGAAAAAAAATCAGTTGTAAACAAAATTTCCTCGAAGTTGTACTACGCTAAAAAAAAAATATGGTATACTAATGAAAATGACATAATTAACAAATTAACAGACAACATTGGAAAGTATTAGAAGATGAAAATATTGTAAAATGGGTTCTTGGGTGTGGAAGAAATATCCTAGATAATTACTGTAAAGTATGTTCTACGGGGTACGCTTACGGAGAGTAATATCCTTTTTCGCTATTTTCTATATTTTCTTGAACCTTTGAAATGTTCGAGTAAATTGACCTTTTAGTATCCTAAACTTTTTAAAACCTTTTCTGTTTATATTTAATTTAGCTAAGTCGAGGCGGTATAAGATTCATCGGCGGTTGTCCGCTACCATAGAGTTCTCTTGTGGTCTGATTTGATGTGGATCTAAATAAAATAAGATAAGATATATTAAAAATATTATAAGATAAATTAGCTTCACGGTGTATCCCGCAAACAGCAGGGTAGGCAGAGGAGACCTAGTGTTAAGACAATCCGTTCCCCACGTTCTGCCGAGTTCTGGAGGCATTGCGTGATAGTGACGGCACTCAGCGCTGTGCTTTGCCCCGACACCAGAGCGAAGAAACGAAAATGGCGACCACGACTGGCCTCAACTGTATTTTATTATAGTTAATATTAACGATAAAAAAATACAATCTACAGATAAAGTAATTCTAATTCAAAATATTCCTTTTATTCAATTAGGTTAATAGTATAAGCATATTTCATCAAAAAAGTCAAAATTCGAAATCGATAAAGTAAAAATTGTAAAAAAAAAACATTGTCTTCCCATTGGCTATCCGTGGTCACGGGTAGACTTTGCCTAATAATTGAAAATCTCTTGTGGAATTTTATAATTTATAATATATGGAAAATAATAGAAATTTAGTATGGCTTGAGCCTAAAGAAAAATTAATAGCAAACTATTATGAGCTTGTTGATATTAATATTTTAATAGCCACGACACAGTGCTTCACTAATGCGGTTATTATCGTACAAATTGTTTCTTGAATAACTAAACGCTAAATGTTTGAAATAAAAATAAAAAAAAAATATTTTTCATTTTGACTGCTGACTAACCAAGAATAATTATAGTAGTAAGAACTGGAACTCACTTGTTTTATTTTATTATTAGGCAATTTAAAAATTATTAGATTACGCACACAGCTGACATTTGTTAAGGAGGGATAGAAGTAAACCTTAGAGTAATTTGTGTTTGATAAAAAAAGAAGACCAAAAATAAACCGATCGAGTGCGACACGATTTTGCCCACCTTATGTTAATTCAGAAGCTGCTTTTTCCTCAGATTTAATGTGTTGTTGATCGAGATGTTTCATATTATCTTTTCATATTATTCTTTTTTTTGAGATAATTAGCCCATAGAGACAGACAGACATAAATACGGACGGGACTATATGCACAACATTTACATGTGACTGGCATGGATACGATCGGCGGCGTATTAATGGAGAGGTATTTGTCCAGCAGTGGACGAGGATAAGCTAATAATGATGGTGATGATGAGGATCATAGTGATGATGAGAATCATTGTGATGATGAGGATCATGGTGTTGATAGAAGTCATTATGGTTGTGATAATGTTGTTTGAATTTGGGAGTAATGAGACGATTGGTGGCACGTTCTGTTTATTATATTCTACTGATCAAAAATAAAAAAAAAATTAAATTAGCTTCACGCTGTATCCCGCACACAGCAGGGTAGGCAGAGGGAACTTAGGGTTAAGACACTCCGTTCCCCACTTTCTGCCGAATTCTGGAGGCATTGCGTGTTGAGTGGCTACTGATCATGGCTACACAAATTGTTATTTATATATTTTCTCAAATGAGCTACTTTTATATGTTAGATTTGAGCTACTTTTATATTAAATGTGTGTCATTAATTACTAGCTATACATTGAATTGAAAGTAACTCTGATAATATATATAATACTAATTTAAATACATGAGGTCTTAAAATAAGCTATGCAATAGGAAATAGAATAATTCTATACAGGGTTCTAGTACTAATTAGCAGTACTTTTTATATGTTAAGCGTATAAAATACATAAAAGTTAAAAAATCTGCTCAGTTTGCGAATTAAAGTGTCATTACTGGTATAAATAATGAAATTGATAATGTTATTATCAATTTAATTTTAATGTTCTTTTAATGTATTAAATCAAGTATTCGATATTAAATTGGAATACTCCATATACGAGGTTACTGGTGTTGTTTAACAAATTTTTGTGATAAAAAAAAAATAATGTAATAATTAATTTATAACACTGACGGCGTATTGTGTTAATGAAAAATATTGAATTGTATAAATTTAAACCAAAATATCTTAATCCAAAAAAATCCATAGCAAAGTAAAATATAATTTATATGTATTTTGTACAGTTATCATTTATTTTATTTTATTTTAGTTAAGTAATAACAGAACTCTTTTACGGACATCACAAGGGTCTAGTTATAAACTTAGAAAAATATAAATAATGAAAAGAAATGTATACGTTATTAAAGTGTACGAACTACGAGTTTTGTAGTCTATGAAGTTTATGTATTTATATAAAATCAGCTTCACGCTGTATTCCGCACATAGTAGGGTAGGCAGAGGAAACCTAGTGTTAAGACACTCCGTTTCCCACTTTCTGCCGAATTCTGGAGGAATTGCATTTTGAGTGGCAGTACTCCACGCCGCGCTTTGCCTCGATAATAGATTTATGTAATAATTATTTAGATTTTATATATAACGTTGAAAGTAAATGTATTTGAAATGGTATATATACATATTCATAATTGTATATGTAAATATATTCAATTTAATAGTTTTTGTAAATATCCTCACATGAATTAAAAATATAAATATATAAAAAAATATAGTTATTTAAATTAGGACATTCGAAAATTGTGAGCTATTTTCAAATAGCGAAGGGACACGCGGTTAGAGGGATGGCCGAGCTGTTAGCATAATTTAAATAAAGATAAGAATTTCGTCTGTGTGTATTATACATCATAAGAATTATATATGTAAATGATTCATTATATTTTTTATATAATTAATTTTTTTAAGAACACTTGAACACACAATTCATATTAATATACAATTGTAGTGGTATGTTAATTGTCTTCCTACAGACTTTTAATTGTGTGAATCGACGTAGAAATTTATTGTAGATACATCATCGAAAATAAGAATTATTTTCGATGTTGTATTTACAATAAGTTTAACCATATAAAAACCTTTTTTGTTCATGTAAAAAATAAAAAAAATATTTTGCCATAAAAAAATTGGAAAAAATAATAAACAAAATTAAAGCCAAATATTTATGGAAAAAATACATATTTTAAATTCGCTCACGATAAGGCACACTGTTATCTTAACAAAACTTAAATGGTATCGAATCAGTACAAATGAGCTATTTTACTTGCACTTCCATAAAAACTTTTTCATTTTTTTACTAGACGTACAAAAAATTGCACTCTGTCCTAAATTTCATTTATATGACCCCCATCTAAGTTTTATATTATTCTATATATCAGAACAAATTTCGAAATCGTTCGTGAAGACACTGTCATGGAAAAGCATTAGCAGTTTATATGTCCATTTACATAGCTTGTTCACAAGGTACTAGAAGGTACGTAGAATATTCGAGGACTTCGTAGCACGTATCTATCTATAATTATTTTAATACTAATAGAAAACAAAATCACCGTCCGTCAGTGTTCATATGCATGTCATAATTTAATTATTATGTTTTATTTTTTTTATCACAAAAATTTGTTAAGTAACACCAGCAACACTATATTTTTTAAATATTGTTCCAAATTACTTTTATTTATACTAACAGATATTATTCGACTAGTCGTGGCGCCGGGACAAAAACTCTAAGCGCGATAGAATGTGGGTTGGAATCCCAGTCGAGAAACATAAATAATAAATATTTACTTTTTATTGCTCTGGAGTCGACGCAAGACGTTGAGTTTCACCACTCAACACGCAATGCCAAAAGTCGGCGAAATATAGGAAATTGAGTGTCCTTACACTAGGTTCTCTCTGTCTATCCTGCTGTATGCAGGAAATAGCGTGAAGTTAAGAAAAAAAACTTTTTTTACACACACACACACATATCGTAAATCATATCCTGTAAATATTTTTCACTTTATAACTAAAACAGGGCTTTTTATAAATATTTTGTTTTCAATTCAAATAATGTTCTAAAATTTTACTAAATTATTCACAGGATACTCGTTTACTTCAGTAAAGCATTCATAATTTAATTTTTTATATATAAAAAATAAAATTATGAATGCTTGAAAGGAATGTAGATAAGATATACTCGTATATATACGAGTATATCTTATGTACATTCCTCTACATATATATTTACAGATTTTTTTCTAAAGTGATAAATTAATAATATATAATATAATATAATAATATATTTATTCATTAAACTAAATTTAACAAATTGCCTCTTAAGCCAAGAGGTGTGCGTTGGTAGCCGTACTAGTATAAACTGTGTCACAGCCACCAGCGTCTTTGCCCCTTTATAATTTTAATGACAATTTAGACATTTGAATCATTTAATTATCAGTTAAATATTATAAACATATAAAAATGAAAAAGAAAAAAAAACTAAACTAATTAAAAAAAGATAGTGAATATATGTACCTAAATTTGTTGATTTTATTGTATATGTGGCTGCTGATGATGTAAAACTGAGTGCGGGCGAACTTCGTTCTGGAATACACGGTCTCACAGACCCTGGACTTATTACGTTTGCAACTAGGCCTGAAAATAATACTTTTATGCTTGCGAAGTAGTACCAACACTATAAAGAGCTTCCTAACTGATAGAATAGACGTGTCACAGTAGAGTAGATCCGTACTGTAACGTCTAGGGTTTCCTAGCATAACCTTCAATATAGCCCGTTCCCGTATAGTATTTGAGCACGTTCTAAGGAGAGTAATGTATGTTTGCTGGTGCCCCCCAAACAACGATACAATAGCTTATAGAGAGCATTATACACCGTGAGAAGGGTTTCAAGATCACCTGAATTTCTAAGTTTTTTAAATACTGGAATTATTTTACGTATACGGTTGGCTATATTATCAATATGAAGTGACCAGCTTAAACAGCAATCCACAGTAACACCCAAATATTTAATATTGAACGCGCGAGAAAGATTAAGACAATTGCAGTCATCTTGGCGAGAGCAAGTATGCGCTTTGATGGCAAAATCGGAAGACGGTTGGGAGCTTAGTCGGTGAGAAAAAGCTACAAATTTAGTTTTATCAATATTGATAGTCAAAAGGTTGGAATTATACCATTGTGTCACAAATCTGATAGCATTCTCTGCATAGTTTTTAGCCTCAATCCATTCTCTCCCATGTATTACCAACACAGTGTCGTCTGCATAAGCGATGATTTTACAGTTGGGCAGTGACATATTACGTATAACAGAAATAGAGTGGGACCCAGGACACTTCCCAGGGGAAATACCTGCCTTGTCACTTACAAATTGATCAATTCTAACATACTGAGAGCAGTTAGTTAGATACGAGTGAAATATATCCAGAGCTATACCACGAATACCAAAAGATTCCATTTTCTTAAGTAAGATGGGTATAGATACAGTGTCGAATGCCTTAGATAATTCAAGAAAAAGTCCGATAACCTTTGATTTGTTGTCCAGGTGCTTAGCTATAGTTTCCGTAAGCAACAAAGCAGCGTCTTCCGTAGATTTGTTTTTGATGAAACCAAATTGATTGTTAGCAAGGATGTTATGTTGTTGAAGATAATGTGCCAATCTTTTATTTAGTAGCTTTTTTAGGATCTTGGAAAGGACTGGAAGTATCGATATAGGTCGATAGTTATTGACACTATTTCTGTCACCTGTTTTGTAAATGAGATGAATCAGAGCCCTTTTAAAAATATCCGGGAAAACACCGGTTGAAAATTAAAGATTAAATATATGCGTAAGAACAGGGGTTATACTAACGCTGACCTTTTTAATTACTGATGTGTGAATGCCATCAATAACAGGAGCAGAATCTTCTTTTAATTTAGAGATGATAGTCTTAATCTCATCATTATCAGTGTCATAAAGTACCATAGAATTTGAAGTATAAGGATGAAGATTTTTGATGGCATTTTCTGAACTTAGATTGTGAGGACGTTTAGCAAGTACAGCATTGGCGTATGTCGCACTAATTTCAGCAAAATAATTGTTGATCATGTTGACAGAAACATGAGGATTATTGTGTAGATCTAGTAAGGGAGTAGGAGAAGGAGAGCGCTGCTTAAAATAGGTAATTTTATTTATTGTATTCCACGTACCTTTTGGATTATTTTAATATTTCAGAAACTCATTCTTCTCATAAGCAATCTTTACTTTCTTTATCAAGTTAGTACAAAACTTTCGGTATCTGGTGTAAGTAACTCTTAGTATCGCATTGGCAGGGTCACGCTTACTTTTTTGGTGCAATCTGTCACGGTGTCTTATACATCGTACTAATTTCGGAGTCAACCATGGCTTGATTGGACGTTTTCGATGTGAGACTTTAATAGGTTTTGAGTGAGCAGTTATGGCTTCAGAAATTATGTCAGTTAGGAGGCTCGCAGCTGTATTGGCATTAGTAGAGTTAAGCACATATGTATAATCAATGTCAGAAAAAGATTGAAATAACGACGCATAGTTTATTCTAGAAATGGTAATTTTAGACTTATCACATTTTATGTTACATAGTAAGCACAAAACCAATGGCGCATGACCAGTCACATATGAGTCAAGAATATACGTAGCTGCGTGTCTGTCGGTTCGTAGCATTACATGATCAATACAACTTTCATTACGAGTCGGAAAATTGTGAGCGCTTAAAAAACCGTGGAAAGCCACCATGTCTAAATATTTACCACTACTTAAGTCGGAATTATCTGGAGCGATATGAATATTTATATCACCAATAACAGCTACGGATTTAACATGGTTGAGTGATGACAGACATAAATCAAGGCTATCACAAAATTTACTAATATTACTGTTAGATGGTGATCGGTAGACTGCTACTATAGCATATTCATTATTATATTTCAGGATAAGAGAACTAGCATCAGATAGTGTAGATTTAATAATTGAATGCTTTATTATTGCTTTATTTATATTACAAAAAGCCAACATTTAGTAAGAATCAATATATCAAACCTGATACAAATTCTTTCAAGGAGAACAACAAATGCACCGAAGTTTCAGGATATACTACGAATATTGGTATGCATTGCAGTTAAAGAAGTCTGAGATATATTTATATGTTACCCAGGTCTTTCGGAGAACACACCATGGCTTCGGATACTTGAGCTGAATCGATTTCATTAGATATATCAATTAAGGGAAACATTATAACCCGATAATCCGTTGAGGCATTTCTTTGGTTAATACGAAGTGAACCTTTTTTGATATCTTGTATTTGGATGCAATGTATTCTGATAAAGTGAGTAAGAATGGGCTATGCAAAGTATTGAATGTGTATTTAGAAATAAGGTATATTGAATAGTATTATGAGTGAGTGATAAAAACACAGTGCTGAGAAATGGATAATTACAACTAGCTATGAAGAAAAACTGAGTAAGCATTAAAAAAAAAATATAAAAATCTTGTGAAAATTCAAAATTAAAGGAAAATATAATAAACACGGCAGTTACAACTAGTCACAGCTTAGGCGATGAAAGACGATTCAGGTCATTATCGGTGTCGATACGATAAGACTGACCGCCTATTATAGTCTTACGGAGAAATACTTTTCCATGAGCTGTCCAACAAAACTTATAGCCGTTATTATTGCTAAAATCGCGTGCCAAATGAAAAATTTTTTTTGGGTCAAACAATCGCTAATTTAGAAAGGCTTGGGTTCCCCATTTATGTTAAGATGTGAAGTATTTAACTTATTTGTAGTATGATTACGATTATAGGTTTTTACAGAAGCTAAGATTTTCTCTTTTATAGGAACAGAGGAAAAATCTGCTATTATGGCCTTGTTGCCCCCCTTCTTCTGATTCAGTCGCGGCCCCAATATTTTTTTACTAAAGCGAGAAGGTAATTTTTAGTTTCGTTATTTTGGACAGGAACGTTTCTAATATCGACACTGGTATGCTTTTGTGATCTTTCGAGATTCTCTAGCTTCATCTCCAAGGTCTGTACGTAGGCTAGATGTGACTGCTTCTCAGTTTCTAATTTAATCATTTTATCCTTTATCTCCTCATACTGCTTAGATATAAAATCCATGGATTTTATTATATCATTGTTTTGAGTCTGTATATCCTTAATCGTGACTTGTATTAGATTTTGTTGATTTTTAAGCTTCTTAGATGACCGCAGCGTAATAAGCCGTTGAAACTAAAGTTAAAATTGAACTAAAAACATACAAAATAGATTTCTTAAAGAAATAGGATATACACATAACACATATACAAAAGATAACTTTTGGAAAGATTTTTAAAAAAATACGTTTTGTTATTGTATCATTTATAAAAATTTAAAAGTAGAAAAATTCAAACTGCTCATAGTTATAAATAGTCTAATAGTTATATTTCTATAAAAATATTCAAAGAAATACTCATTGAAGTTGGCGTGGCGCAGCGCAGTTCATTTCTTCGCTCTGCTGACAAGGCAAAGGGCGACGTTTGTTTCCGCCACTCAACACGTAATGCCTCGAGAGAAAATGACGTCGGAAAGTCTTAACGTTAGGTTTCCTCTATTTATCCTCCTATTTGTGAGATACTCATAGCATATTTTTTGTCGTTAAATTCAAATTATACAGAGTGTTTTTGTCAGCTTCACTTTAAATAAAACCACAGTTTTAACTATTCTGAAAAAGTCATTAAATCTTTTCAAAAAAATGTTTTTCCCAAAAATTAAAAAGTGATTTTTTCAAAAAAAATAAATAAATATATGGTTGTAAAATAAAACGCCATTTGTGAAGAGCAATGCATGCAGACATAAACCTATCAAAGGGAAACCGCCGCATACGCCTAATTCCGAAATTAAGTCGTAGGTATTGGCGGCAAAGTTAAAATTTGTTTTACCTTTAGTGGTATTTTTGTAGTTCCACCATGTATATTATGTTCTTAGCTTAGATATTTTTAAAAAATGTTTATTATATTTCAATAGAACTTAAATTTAAGTTTGGTCAAAGTGAGTCAAAGTCATAAATATTTATGATCTTCGACAGCTTTTAACAAGTAAAAATTTAAAAGTCATAATAGCATTCATAACTCATAATTTTTATGAAATTGACACATCTAATTAGATGGAGTTTTTATTATAATAATTGTATTAAAAATATATATTTTCTAACATGAGTACAACTTTTACACGCAGAAATAAAAGAAAATTATATTTCTAAGTGTGGAAGATTATTTTTTCTGTATGTTAGTATAATTTTCAGGTCTCAAGATAAGATTAAATTTTTCTCAAAAATATGACAAAATTATTTTACCGTTCTTGTCCTAGTGAAATAACATTGATAAAATACACACAAACAATAAATAAAATGCAAAAATAATAAATATAATAAAAGTAAAGACATGAAGAAAACTGTTGGCTTCAAAAAATGCCGATTTGGTATGATATAAAGCCAGAAATCTGCCGACGTATGGACATTTTGGGACCACGGATTTTAGTAAGGTTTCGATTTCATAGTTCACGTAGTCATACCTAGGATTGAATGGATGATTATGGATTGGGACTCGTGGAAGTATTTTTTATTATTGTATTTTCTAATATTACATTATACTTTAACAGGTTTTAAATCTTCTTAGAATCACAAAAAAATAAGAATAAGTAATATAATATCAATAGATATATCTCTTCGGAAAAAAATGATGTACACGTGAAAATAGGGAATAAGATCATTTCATAATTTTAATTTATAGTTTTATAAGCAAAACATATATAATACTATAGAAATTAACAGTAACCGGAAAAAAATATCTATAATTAGAAAATTTTGCGAATTAGGAGGTACAACAAATCAATTTAAAGAAATGCGCGTAAATTGTAATTGAAAATAGGTCGCTTTTTATCGTTCTGCGTGGAGTTTGCTTTTTTATGACCCAATTTTTCCCCTGCCTCTTCATTCCGCTCCCTTTCGATGTAATATTTCTTTTTTAAATTATTAAAGTGGCTCTATCAATGAAAGCTATGCATAATTTGAATCTTCAATATTTAAAAAAGGATGTTTTGAATTTACAGGTTTTCCTGGAATCTCATTGTTTAAATATAAGATTAAAATATGTATCTATGATATTGCTTAATTTTTACTTCTCATTTACTTTAATTTATGAAGAATTTCTCATATCTGAAACGTCATTTAAAAATTAATCAATTAATTTAAGTAAAATGAAAATATTAAAATAAATTGTCTTGACTGGATGTCGCTGAAACGTTTGTATGAAAAAAAAAATATCATTATCGCTTTATAAATATCATCTTTTCTAATTACTCTGACCA